>VMBQ01003001.1:1926-35230 GCA_007657795.1 Dreissena rostriformis
ATAGTGTGGGTGTGTGCGTGTGGGTGCGTGCGTGCGTGCGTGTGGGTGCGTGCGTGTGTGTGTGTTTGTGTGTTTATTTCAAAGTTTATGAGGTCCTGTCCCAGCCAGAGGTTACATTATGTGTGGACTGGAAGTGGAATTGAACCTGGGTCGCCTAGGTGAGAAGCGAGTGTCCCAACCACTGCGCTAGCCGGGCAGCGTATATATTATTTATATATATTAGAAGATTTCAAGCCTCAAAGCACATCAAGTCCTAAGCGTGCAACCAGTAATACAATTTAATTTATATTTCATCGAGATGATAGGTAATCCAATGAGAAATAGTATCTAAAATTACGAAACCACGCTCGTATTCTGTGACACGATCATATGGGCAACCTAACTTTAAATCGATGAACATGACTTTAATATAACTATAAAAACAACCGTATTTAATCAAATGTTAAAAGTAATAAAACAGCTAAGAGGTAAACGCCCGGGGGCCAATTCAAGCAGCGCGAACAATAAAGATACGAAAGGCTAAGTTCGTCACACATTGATGTAATTTTCAAGGCATGCGGTGACATTAGCACATACATAATAAAGTACAAATACATGTTCGTTAAGTCTTTCTCCCAAATAAATATTTCAAGTGAATTTTCACCATTTTTTGTGTGAACGTAATGACAATAAAACGAGCGTATAATGAGTAAAAAAAATGCAACACCAATTTCGTTTTCATGCTTGCGTCATTGAAATATCCCTCCTAGCTACGAGCTGTTCCAATACATAAAACCGCATTGATTCGGTTGTAAACCCTTGTCATAAGAAACGTGCTTTGTGATTTTATTCTGCAACTTTTTGTCTTCACGGTAAAGCTTTTTCACCATGCGCGCGTTTTAGACTGTTTAACCCATTTATGCCTAGTGGACTATCCCATCCGTCTAGATTGGATCAATTTATTTCCAAAATTAGGGATGTCTAGTATATTTATCTATATTAAGAATATTTCTAACAAAAATTCCTTTAAGCAAACAGCGCAGACCCTGATGAGACGCCGCATCACGCAATGTTTGCATAAATATAATTTCTTGTTTATATATGTAAATGAATAAAGCAATATTTTCCCATTCAAACAAAAAGTTAAGGCACTATACAAAAATAATAATGTAAAATGTCCTATCAGGGAAAGAACCTATTTTGAATTTAAAGAAAACATGCATTTAATTACAATATTCATTGGAAATATATTTTATTCTGATACATTTTTTTTCTGACTAATTCAATGAAATGGAAGTTAAAACAAATTTAATAAGAAAATAAAAGATATGACTGTATCACAACCGATGAGTAGCACAGCGTTAAGAATTACATAAACACTATTTACAACTGATATGATAGCAATGTATGTGTTTAAATTGCATGAGCACCAAACAGTTATTCGCGAAAAAATACATTGAACGAAACACACAAGGTCCCTAAGCATGAACTTCTCACTTGAATTCTAGTAGGTAAAATGTGGAATCAATTAACTATTTCAAAATTCAAATGCAGTTCAAAATGCTTCATACAGAACAGAACAGAATATCTATTCGACTTCAGCATTACCTGCTTATCGTTTGACAAATATACAATAAAAAGGTACATGGCATGAGAAATGTACGATTTTAACAAGAATACATGTATATCATATACGGCCCTAAAACAGACATTTCCATCGTTTGATTATTACACGAAAATCATAATAGTTTTTACCTTGTTCTTATCAATGTTCACCTATCATTCCACTCTTTTTGTAAGAGAACAAAAACGTGGACATTAAAGAAAACATTTAGTAACGTTTATTAGTCAAGCACAATCAACGCCAGTGTTTACAAACAGACTGAATGTGAAGAAGGTATTCACATTTTAAAAGGTTTCCATAAAATTCAAATACTTTCTTCTCGCTGGGGATAAATGAAGATATTACCTCAATTATATAATTTGTCCAGATATTAAGTATATATTTCAATTGATTTGTATCGCCGTTTATAACATTTCACCTTTACTTAGAGTTTTTAACCTGGTTTCACAAATAATATGTTACGTCATTAGTACCCCGTCATAATATAACGACGCGGCCTTACCACTCCCAAAGTAATGCCTATACCAGAGGGGTGAAAATGCTTTGCCTGTGTATGAACTTGTCATACTCGTTGTCATTTTGAAGCAGCGACATATGGCGCTTTTCATCTTGCATTTCAACGATATGGTGCACATGGTGTGGTCGATAGCGTTTCCCTTCAACCATTTTCCTCGCCTGCTCCACGGCGTCCGGAAGGTCAATGAAAACGTGTTCCCTCGGCAATCCGTCGTATGCGTCCGACATTTCCAGCATCCGTAACATGTATTTGGAGCACCTGGCAAGGTAGACCTCGATATTCACACATTTCAGCTCAAATATGACCAGCTTCAGCATGTCCATTCCTGTTCCGTCGATGAAATTAAACGGTATGCAATCTATGATAAGGATCTTGATGCTGAACTGGTCGGAATCGTCTTCCGCCGCTTCATCGTCTCCGTGGTCTGCGTTACCATTTTTTAGTTTCTGTGTTTCTCCGTCACCTTTGAATTCTTCGTCTTTGCCCTCGTCTATAGCTCCATGCAGCAGATGACCAGCAAGGTGGTCCAAAGTAACCGCATTTTTCCTTTGCGGTTTATCCGTTTCCGGTTCAGGCTCTTCCTCGGATTCACCATCGTACTTTTCCGCGTCTTGCTCAATGATCTTGTAGATCTTCTTGCGGAACTGCTCGGCCGTGGCGAAGTACAGCGAAGCCTCCATGCGCACAATTTTGATCCTCGGCAGCTCGTGGATGGCTCCATATAGCTCCGAGTCCATGTAAAGGTCCTCTGAGTCGGACTTACCAAGGATGGAAACCCAGCCTCGCTGGCTCTGATTGACCACCGACAGTAGGGACACAAGCACGCCTAGAGCGAGCCCGTACGGAATGTCTATAAAAATGCACGCGATGGCTGCGATTATCCAGATGGTAAAATCGTTCTTATTGACTTTCCATAGTTTTGGCAGGCAGGTCACCTGTTTGAGCAAATCTTTCATGGCGACCATTATCATTGTTGCCAACACAGCTTTCGGACAGGATTCAAAAAATTGACCAAAGTAGAACAACAAAGCAAGCATAACGACGAACGTGGATACACCGTTCATGGTTGTCTTTGATCCCATACTGGACAGCAAGGCAGCTCTTGGAGGCGCCACACTTGCAGGAAGAATGGAGAAGAATGCAGGAATGATGTTACACATAGCATAGGCATTGAGCTCAATGTTCTCGTTGACTTCATAGCCGTTGCGTCTGGCAATAATTTTGACCACCGATATGTTCAAAAAGAAGGTGACAAGGGATATCTGCAGGGCGTACAGCATCAGCGGGCCAACCGGAGACATGGCCGGCAAAACGGGCGCGTGGAAACCGAGCTCAACAACTCCTATAGATTTAACATTAAATTTGGAAGGCAGCTGCGCAAAATAGGAAATAATTGTTGTCACAAGAAGTAAAATGAAGTCAATGGGTATAGGAATTCGTAATTTGAATTGTTCGTTAATACCTATTTTGACAGCAATCAAAATTGCCACGCATATTAGGGACACCACTAAATCCGGCACGTGCACATATTTAATGTTTGCAAAAATATTGTAGTACAATTCCACCAGTTTTCCAATACCCTCGCTAGGCGGCAGCTTCAAGCCAAGAGCCGTCGATAACTGGCTACTGAAGATGTGCACGGCTACTCCCGTCGTGAAACCGCTCATAAACGACTGCGACAAGTAGGTCACCATGAATCCCATTCGGAAAATGGCCATCACAAGGAAGATTATACCGATATACAATGTTGCTCCGGAGACAAACGCAATCCTTTGGTCCATGTACGCTTTAGTAGACTCTGGGCTTACAGTGAAGGAAGCTTCCGTTGTGTTCATTCCAATGGTCGTGTCAAGCGAATAGTTAACAGCAAGCTGCCCATAAGGCGACCCGCCTACCGAGGCGGCAAGCATACTAGCCTTCAATGCTGGCTCAAGAAGCATGTCACCGATCATGATCGACGCAATTGCGTTCGTGCCTATGGAAGTATGGGGCGAGGATCCAAATATCATGTAGATCAGCACGGGCAAAATTGTAGAGACCATTCCAATTCCAGGAGGTAGCCCCGAAAGGATGGCATACGCCAGGCCCTGCGGAAAGTGTAGACCCGTCGCAGCCAAGCCGGCTACTAAATCCGCAATGGCATTTGCCTTAATGTCGTAGGTCTTCAAGAACCCAAGTATGGGAACTCGTGTGTACATTACATTCAAAGCCCGAGCGATGAAACCTTTTCGCAATGGTTTGTTTTGCGCTTTTCTAAACGACTTTGGAACCGGCATGTATTTGCGGTCTGCTTCCGGGACGGAGGCGAAGAAGCGCTTGAGCAGATGGGGCCTGGGTTCCGACGGCCGTTGCTCTTTGCCCTCCAGAATCGTGTCCATCTCCAGTTTCTCCACGGGTCTGTAATACACAGAGATTTTAGTTATGAATTGAGTGGAGTTAAGTATACATGTGCTTACATGACATAAATACAAGAAATAGTCACCCGAATTTTAATATCTTATGGAGGTGTGTGGTATTATATATTGGCGGTTATTTTTAAGTCAATTATAATAAGAAAAAGAACGTTTTATGTGTTCCGAAACAGCATGTGGAACTTCAAAACGAAACTCAGATTAGTATTGTTCATATCATTGTATTTTATAAAAATGTTCAGCGTTCTTTGAAGTTGATAAGATTGTGAAAATCGAATAATATATTGTAAAGGTACGTGAACATGTAGTAATAAGGTTTTGTAAATAAAGGATACATGGGTCATAAGAGCACTTGATCTTCACATTTAGCGCAAACAATGGAAAAACAAATATATGCATAGTGTACCGTCTTATGTCGATACTTTAGATCTTGAATTTGATCAAGATGACGAGGCGTAAATAAATATTTGTTTCCGGTCAACCGACCTACTTTTAAATACTTGTAGTCTTATAGTGCGTATGTAATGTGTTTTTTATTTATGCTTTCAATAACTTTGGTTATAGGTAGGTGTTCTGCTTTAGTATCATCCAACTAAAAATAATGCTTAAATTCGGGATGTTAACGGATGCCAAAGTTCGTCTCCTGATATTTGGATGTGATATTCGATTACTATCCGGATGTCCGTATTAACGATCGAAATCTGGGGTCATATTTTATTAATAAGGTAGATGTAGTTTATATTCTTTTATCAAACGTCATTTATTAATCATAAGAAATACTAACCGTATACAATCAAATCAAAGAAGTATCGTGTTCGTAACTCCGGGTGATGACTACCACCCTAACTCAGCATATGCTGATACAGCACAATAACATTTGTTTTCATAAAAAAGAAATTGTTTCTGTCAAATAAATGTCTTAACGTTCATTGCAAGGCCCAGCTTTATGTTGCCTGCTATGGCATAATGGCTGTTAATTAAATTCAATTGTTATCAATTTACATGAGGCGTTTAATTTTTGTTGTAACACATTTTTTTTTTTTAATTATTAACATCTTTTATCAAAAGTTGCGCACTTTATTAGCATCATAGAGTGTGACATATTGTCTGTTGAACAGCTCTATTACTGTTTTTCATGACCATTTAATCACAAACTTCACTCCTTAGTATCAAAATATTGATAAAGCAAGACGTATTTGCTTTGTATTTACATTACATGCCTTATATATGCATTCATGATAGCAAATTTGGTGTAACAAATTGAATAAAGAAAATATAAGCGCACAAGTACCTCTTCTCAGAAAACCAGACAAAATACCAATATCTGGTCGTAAGTCATTTTAAGTAATAATTTCGCAAAGATAACGACATATGGCAAATACAAAGTTTGATAACAGAAATTTTCTCTGAGGTACCCTTGGCCGAAAAATAGAAAGATATTTTAGTTTCACAGCACAAATCTTAAGTTCCAGCTTCACTTGTAGGGGTACCCACGTTTGCCCAAATGAATGTGCCATAACAATGCTGCAATTACATATAAGATGTTGCAAAAAAAAATAGCTTACAAGTATGAATAACATTTAGTACATCATTTGTAAACGAAAGCAATCAGGGAAAATAAAGTCCACATGGGTCTGTTCATATTGCTCACCTACGCCATTGATATTCAGAATAACATAGTTTCCATATTGAAGAGTGCAATTGTGCAATCGTATTATAAATAAATATGTGAACATGACGGAAAGTTCATAATCACCTTATATCGTGTTTACATGGCACATACACAGTTCAGGAATGACATACTCACCATATCCTTGGAATGCTAAACACGTTTTTCTATTATGTACAAAACAGGTGGAATTTTGACTTGAGAAATAAATGGACTTGTTCACACTTGTTAGATTTGTTACAAATGCCATTTAAAGTATTTATTAACAACCCTATACTATTTGAAAATGTCTAGAACAAGTATAATAGTCAAACAGAAATTCGCAGACTGTTCGGGGTAACGAAAATGTACGGACTCTGTGGGTTGCACAGGCTAATCTGGGACGACACTTTTGCGCACATGCATTAAACCCCGGTGTCGCAGAGCGAGGCTCATATTTATTTATTCGAACATTCTCAAGCATTATGAATCTCTTTTTGTTATTCAGAAAACGTACCTAATAGCGGTGTATACGTCTCAGATATAAGACATCCATTCAACGTAAATGGGATACGCGTATACACTGAATAAACTAAAGTTCGAAAAGATCTAAACGTGTTCAAACTTGATGTCATTGAGAGCGCAGAACAACAGTGATACATACAGAAAAAATGCAGATTTGTATCCTCGTTGTCGTCTCATCACGAGTAAATACAGTGTATTACAAGTTGACATTTGCTTAAGTAAGGATCGGCAAATGTAAACAATATACTGCTTAACTATCTATTTTGTAGTTAGTACAACCAATTCGATAGGCTTTATACATATTTTGGAATTTAATTAGTCTATTTTAATAGTGAAAAGTGGACGATTTTAATTCACATTCAATATGTAATGTGTTGCATAGATCATAATGAAATTAGAAATAAATTCATTCAAAGTCCCAAAAATAAATAGACTTCGTTACCATTTTTTACTTCGCCCAATCATACTAAACATGATTGGGGGACGTTTGGGAATTGAATGGGTCGACTATTGAATTGTATGAGCTTGATAATAAAACTGTTGAGTCTATACGTCTCAATACACGCGGTCATTTTATCCGTAACTGTCAGTCACATGTGACGTGTACGTCGCCTTCTGAATGACGCTGTTTTTATGTCGCCTGACCAACAGACTTAATCAAGAAATGTTTACGCTAACATAATTCTCTGCGTTACTAGGCAACGTGTAGATCTGGAAGGCAATTTAGGCTTATTATGGGGTCTTATCTGTGCACATATCAAACTCAAATAACCATAGTCGTCAATTGAAACATTAAACAATGATTAATAGAAAAAAAGTACCAGAACCAAATCTTTACGTGTAATTTATGGATAAGATTGAAATAATAAATGTTTGAAAAATAATTTGTATGTTAGTTTATATTATTACTATAGTCTAGATATTAACTTCGGACGTTAGAAAGACTAATACCAAAATAAAACAGCTTATAAAACACCTCACATCAAGCAATTGCATCATATTAAACAAAAACTCAATTCAGCGGTTAGCGTTAAGGCACATCAAACCACGCAACACATTGTGTATGACTGAGAAAAAAAACAATCCGCTTTACCAAAGCACGGCTGTTAACTAGGTCAGAAATTAACAAGCCGTATTTCAGAAGCACAACTGTGATTGACCTCGAATCATAAATACACTGATGAGATACGATCATGTTAGAATTGTTATGATTTATTGCAAGCATTTGAGGCGCTGGTCATAAGTAAAGCAGTTTCAAACAATTCATTCACTTACGGTGATTGCATTTCTAATGCGCAATTATTCAGCTGAAATGCAAGATTGAAACATGTTTAAAACTAACATGGCACACAATAATTGCTTTAAATGATGTGTACACCGGCGACATTTTGTTTTCGACGATGTTGTTTTCTTTTTGGAAAGCTCACAGGAAAATATTAAGAGCCTCGCTCTGGGAAAACGCGCATACATTAAACCCTGTTTTCCCAGAGCGAGGCTAATATGTAAATGACGCTTTTCATTCTGCGATAACACTAAAATGTAACGATGTTCCTTTGCGATGTGTTTGCTACTCCTACTATTTTACAAATTAGAAACGACGGGATAACAACGCACTTTTTGTTGGGGTTTTGTTTTGTTGAAATCTTAACTGTCTTTTGTAACAATATTTGAATAAAACATACATATGTATATAATAAATGTATTTAAAAGTTATACGCATGTATACATCTGTTTCTGAATTTAATTCAGTAATACAAAACAAATTACACGAGAGATGGAACAGTGCTAAAACTCGCTATATTCGGCACGCGATAGTGTTAAAAGTAAACAACTTATAAGCTTGCAATTTTTCATAAATTCAGTCAGGTTTAATGCGTTTTTGTCGCCATATTATAGAAACTATTAAGCGAAATTAAATGCCTGTATGCATTATTTATTCTAATTTAATCGCTATAGAAATTATTTTTTGTTTAAAACCAAACAAACAAAAAACTCACGACGATTTGTTTAAAATGAGTTAAGTTTCTTGTTATTAAAGAGGCATCGTCACTGTGAGAAGTCGGAGATCTCCTTTTTTCTACTTTAATTTTACTTTGATAGAACTTTAACGTAAATTATATAATGTTGTTTTAGTTTTAATGGCCTTCAATATATAGAGGATATTTGTTGGATTTGGTGAAATATCGATTTAAATTCACGAATGATCATAGAAAATATATGTTTTATATTATCACGAGTGAACTAAAATCGATATTCCACCAAATGCAACATTTTTATTTTTATTTTATGCTTACAAATGATTATTTCGATATTTTTACTCAAATAATGAAATCGTACGTAACGTCGTGAAAACGACGTCATTTCACAGCATATCCGTGAACATTATCGATAATTTTCACTGTTAATTTTCACGGTTTGCAACAGTGAATTGTCAGTTTTAATCCACTGATATTTCTCTCTCAACCACCGGAAAGCATAACATAATTCTTCATATAGGTATGTATAAGAGCTTTTAAAAGCGTCGAAAGCTTTTAAACTGAAGCGCTGCGTTGGAGAAGAAGTAATTCGCATTTTTATTGTTTTATTTTTTATATATTTAACGCGCACTTAGCTGCTTAATATTACATTTTCCCCCAATGAAATGTGAGTATAAACATCGCATGATAAGCATTCAAATTTTATGCACATTACATGGAGGCAATTCGTTTAATAAAACAGAGACAGAAACAGCGATACAATATGGGGAATCAAAATTGTGCACGCTCATTCTGATGCATTGGTTCCCGCGTTTATTGTATTACAGTCATGTGAACATAACTATCGGATTAAATATAAAAATAATCACCGGATTATGACGAAAATTGTGACCCAGTGTTTTTCATAAAAGCGTTTGTATTGATCAAGACCAACGAAAACACAATCGATGTTTAAAAAAATGCATGTCTTTAGATGAGTTAACGTATTACGGCACTGGATCGGTATATATATTCGAAACAGATTGACGAATATGGAGCAAACAATGTAGAAATAATGATACGATATGATTTACAATGATAAACAATATAATTGTATTAATAGAAAACGCTTAGCAATATCTAGAAAGCTACTTTCATAAGTATTATATAATTACAAATCCATAGCATGACATCTGAAATAATGTTATTTTATTAAACATTATATCAACAGTTGTTTACATATGCAATACAAGTAAATGCTTCCTTTCTAACAAAAGTGTATAATAATACAATCTATTTTCGGGTAGGTTTATTTATTAAATACACATAAGCTAGAGTGTAGCGGGATTGTTACTTCAACACTGTCGACACTGAAGATAAGTTGGAGTTTTTTTTTCGAAATCCGTAACACTAACTTTTACAAATCGTAAATATGGAAATGTCTCTAATTCATAAAGCCATGTGTTTACCGGGTAGATTGATTTTTTTAGAAGCTTCGGTAACTCTTTGAACTGAGAATCCTGTGTACAACAAGAAGGTATACATACAATTTACCAAAATGCTGCATGCATGTAGTCATTGCACTCAAGATTTCTTGATTTAAATGCGAACACCTCAAATCCCTTGATGTAAACCAGTCTGATTGTGACCTCAAAAAGCAACTCGAAATTTTTTATTTACAGTTACAGACAATGTGCGTAACTCTCATAAGTTTTCGGACACTTACAAATCATTAATTTTGTCCTTGTCCGAACATTTAGATTTCTTTTATATGTGTTCTACTCTAAGCTATTGGGTAAAACAATTGGCTATAACCGGTATAACTAGTTATTTACCCAATAACGCAAAGGGTGTGTGTGGTCCCTTACGGCATTATTTTGCGAGGTTGTATTATCTCA
Organism: Dreissena rostriformis; assembly: GCA_007657795.1. Lineage (NCBI taxonomy): Eukaryota > Metazoa > Mollusca > Bivalvia > Myida > Dreissenidae > Dreissena > Dreissena rostriformis. Next base: position 12,484 of record VMBQ01003001.1, read on the forward strand.
ATCCGGTTGTTACGCATGATCGAAGTGTCATCACATCAGCTCAACAGGGCATACTTCGGATACAATAGTATTGTAAAATAAACGAATTGTATTTTATGGTCATTGCGTTATTTGTTTATTTTATAAAATAGTCTTCGTTTGGGAAATGTGTGACCGAACGTAGGATGTATTTGAAGTATTAATGGAGCGCACTGTCCGATATGGTTGACCACATGTCAAACCCTCCCGTGCTTTTATGCTCAATTAGTACACCTACCCTAAAAAAACACACACTTTACATATACTTTATAACATAGGTACACCTAACTTAAAGCAGCATACACCTTTTTCCTTTAATGCGTTTTTTACCCATACTATTCTATATTAGTTAACCTTTAAATCATGTTTGAAATTGACACTGTTTTAAACTTAAAAATATTCTTTTTACAATAACCGTAGTCTTTAAAGATGCTATGTACCATAACTAATATCCCAAAAATGTTAAACAGATATACTCTTTTTTTATTTCAAAAATAATATGTTATATGCAAAAATATATCATGTTTACGATGGAAATTAAAAATGAAATTACAAAAAAAAAACTCGCGTGCATGGAAAAACCTGTGTTGTTGTGACTTTGTCCAATTTGTTCTTATTCGTTTTTGGTCAAAACTAACATTGCAACTCCCGGCCGAAAATTTCGGTTGTCTTATAAAGGTGTATACCATGTTGTTTTTTTTATAATTTTACCATCGACTACAAGCGAATCGCGTTTCTATCGTTACAATAAATAATATACAACGCAAGCCATCTTGTTAAGTAATAAGTTGTACATTACTTCTACCGCTATTTGTTAGTTATATCACCATCCTGCACGGAGAGTTCAAATAATAAACATATTGGGGTATTGGAGGATGCTCAATAGTTTATCCCACATTTAGCGTGCAGTATATTGAACTTAAGTTTATATTGTTTTACGCTTGCAATATTAACTTGAGCAAGCTAATTATTCGCCTATTAGTTATCAAATACACATTAAACTTCTAAAAACTTACTGAAATGTGGTATAATACATATTAATTATAATATAATTCACACGTATATATCAGCTTTAGTTCAATACTAATAAAAATGTTTGTGTGCTAAAATGATTTCAATTATACATTTAATAGATATCTGACGTAATTTGAACGGGTGAAAACACGCATGTATCGCAGTAGATCTACGTTTTTGTAAGTATATCTTAGTGCGATTATAAGCTTATCGCTCATATCGCCGAAGGGCTATATTTCAAAACAGTATATCCAGTACAATAGTTTTGGCAATTTGTAACCAGACACAGTACAATAGATTTCGCAATTTGTAACCAGACACCTTATTATATATCAGGGCATAGACATTCACAGTAATTGTATATTTGAAGTTCAACTGCTGTTAAACATTCCAACAAATGTTGACAAATTTGATCGCTAAACACGAAATATGATGGTGGGTGAACCAGAGGATGAAAAGATGAGGAGATGTACAAAAGCGCTCAATTTATTAAGTTTAAAATACAGTTTTTTTTAGGTTTTCTATTTGCGGAACGGTTTTCGACAGTTATGTTCATACGTAATCAAAACTGTTTTGCAACAATATTAGTGAAATATTGCACTCACTAATAAGTGTCAAAATCAAGTGATTATACAACAACTTATATTGCAACTTTATATTAATTCTACATAAAAACAGTAATGATGTAAAGTCAGAAGAAGAAGAGCAAAAAGAAGAGGAAGAACATCATCATCAATAACAATTATAATGATACTAACAATATTAATCTTATCATATTTTATTATCAGTACAATTATAAATATTAATAAACATTTTCATCATAATGCGTACTTAAGTAATTTGATGAAGGTTTTTGCACCGAAACTAATCTTTATTGTGTCGTGTTCTGAGAAAACTGAGCACAATGCTTGTGTGTGAATTGTCATCCCAGATTAGCCTGTGCAGTCCGCACAGGCTAATCAGGGACGACAATTTCCGCTTTTATGACATTTTTCGTTTAAATGAAGTCTCTTCTTAGCAAAAATTCAATTTAGGCGGAAAGTGTCGTCCCTGATTAGCCTGTGCGAACTGCACAGGCTTATCTGGGACGACACTTTACGCACATGCATTATGCCCAGTTTTCTCAGAACACGCCAAAATTGTTTATAATTAATTTTAATTTAAAAACTCATGACTCAGAACAAATCATTATAAAACTGCTGTAATACGAACCCTTTTGTCTCATGAACATTGTTATCCGACACCCGGCGGAATATTTCCCTAGTCACCGATTTTCGCCGCATATTACGCGATGCCGAAGCCGACATTATTTTTTGGAAGCGTCTTATATATCCGTCTAAAGTATAGATTGTCTATCTTAGGTTCAAACCTTGGCTTTACAAAACGTTGTTGTTACAGTCATTGGCGCTTATCAGCGTATCTGGTAGTGTGCCATTAATAACCGCGTGTATCGGAGCTTTTGTCAATGTTTTCGACAACGCGTTATATATATAGCCGATAGCGTGCCATAAATTTAAACGCAATAAACATTTAAACTGCTCTACAACCCCGGAAGAGTGGCGAATATGCATTTTATGGGCACCGATGACGACATGACAGGTTTTTTCCGTACTGCAACCGGACAAATTAATTTATAGACTTGCTGTATGCGTCAATCTGTTGACATGTTGACATTTCCAAAACACATGTTAACACTAAGTCCTATAAGAAAGGAAAGTCCGCTTTACAGCCAACGGTATTTGTAAGATGCACACGTTCGACAGCGTTCAATGCTAATTTAACAAACATCAAAGTAATAATTTGGAATGGCATCCTGTGTTGACCATTATTTGCTTTCTTTCCTTGGACATTTAAAAAAAAATCAGCTCTTCAAAAATTAAATGTCTTTTTAAGTTGATAATAAAAAATGCTCTATTTATTTTGTCATATTCAAAATTATGTTTGTTTGTTCAAAAGTTTGTTTGCTAGTTGAATTTTTGTTTACCGTTATCGCGATGATGATGATGATGATGATGATGGTGGTTGTGGTAGTGGTGGTGGTGGTTGTGTTGGTGGTTGTGGTGGTTGTGGTGGTGGTGGTGGCGGCGGAGGCGGCGGATGTGGCGATGGCGTTGGCGGCGCGGCCGGGGCGGTGCCGGTGGCGGAGGCAGTGGCAGTGGCGGTGGTGGTGGCGGTGGTGGTGGTGGTGTTGACTACGATGACGATGACGACGACGACGACGATGATGATGATGATGATGATGATGATGATGATGATGATGATGATGATGATGATGATGATGAGGACCACGTTCGGAGATTTTTTTATACAAATGACTAACACATATTCATTTCATTTAAATATTTCAGTACAAAATGCCTGCAAACCCAAGTATATAATATAATATCCAATCGGACTTTTGCACATTATATCAAGTTACTAAATGCTATAAAGAACTTCTGTACGCTATATCAAATAACTACATGGTATATGGAACTTCTGTACACCATATCAAATAACTTAATGATATACATGCGTATACATGTGTATAGAACTTCTGCACGCTTTATCAAACTACTTAATGACATATCAGAATGCCGTACAGTATATCGATAAGATATATGACATATCGGGCTTCTGCACACTTTATCGAACAGTTTACATGCATACGATATTGGCACATTTGTCTCCCTGTCAGGTATTGGTGCCAAAATATTTGATTAAACCTATTGTTTAAGCTTAAGCGGCTGCCAGTTATAGCCAGATCTAACACAAACAAATATCTCGCAAACATTTGATTCTTTATAGTAAACGCAGACTGATTGTATATTTTGAATAGTGAATATTGTAATAATCAAATGTTATTGTTTGATGTAGCGCACAGAAGCCTGATTTGTCATGTAGTAGTTCAATTTAATGTACACAGGTCCGATATATAAAGTCATTTTACAGCAGCCCGATATATATGTCTTGCAGTTGTTCGATAAAGTGTGCATAGGTCTCATATGAAATTATGTTGTATTAAGTAAACATAAGTTTGATATGTCATCTATTTGTCCAATATTTGTGTACATAAGCCCGATATGTCATGTACTATTCGAATAAGTATACAGAAGTCCGATGCATCATTAAAGAGACCTTTTCACAGATTTTGGCATGTATTGAAGTTTGTCATTAAATGCTTAAAATTTGATAAATGTATACATTGTAACTAAATAGCTCCATTAAAACAAGAATACAATTTAAGAAAGAAAAATAAGTAATCATCAACTGGGCTCGAACCAGTGACCCTTGGAGTAAAAGGCTCACACTTAAAACACTCGGCCATCCGTGCTCATGCAGTGACAGGCAGTGAGTGGTGTTTTTTTTTTTATATAATATATATATAGAATGCAATCCTCGTAATGTCATAAAATATAACGATACCATCAGAACTCTCCAAATTATTCCTTCGTTTCGCGTTTGTTTCGCTTTATTATTTTCTGATTTTTAAATCGCCCAAAGATGCATATAATGGATATTTTTGTACGTCGAGTTCTTTCCATGTTTAACATGTTTAACGAGATAATTCAATTTGTCTATTACTATAAATGATATAACACTCCTTTTTTCCACTGGCTAGATCGGCTGTGGCTTTTCAACGGATTAAACGTATTGACTTCACTAAATATTTAAAAGTTAAGGCATTAACTACCGGTATACCTACGGTGCTTTACAAAGGACATAATTCTTCAAGACCGTTTACTGAGGTTAGTCGTGATGTACCGTCTGCTGACTTCGAAGTCATTCTCATTTTACTCACATTCTCACGTGTACGGTTGCCTTGATTGTCTTTGATATGTAGGATTATTTGGATTTTGATTATCCTGATTTAATAAATCGATGAGATTGAGATTTTGTAAAATTAATTCCATTGAACAAGGACTTAGCAGAAGCTATTCTGTTAATTCATAGACTTATCACAAACATTGGACAAAGTTTGGTGAGCTGGTCTCTGGGACAAACTATTACAAAAAATCTATTTATTGAACGCTTATTGCTGTAACGTATAACATGTACCAACATATAAAATCACGTATCACATCAAAATAAATCAGAAATCTGGGTACGACATGGCGATAACCTTTAAGATATGTTATACTAAACTACTAACTGACATTTCTTTAACAGACTCCATATTTATTTTCAATTCAGAACCGCTTATCTGCTTTTACCGGTGGAGACATATCGTTCGTTACAACCATGTTACACTAGAATAATTAATTTGTTCTGTATGCGCAGGCAATAAAGTGGCACTTTTCAACATAATATGATAGGATATATTTATTTTTTTCAATAGCGAACGGCAACGTTGTTGTTGTTGTTTTTTTAAGAAAATAAAGTCACCTCCGACGCAAAAGCTAATAAAAAAAAGGTTTTAAATTGTATGTGAGTTATCGTTAATAAATTCTCATGCTAATAAAATGCCTTTCCGCACGAAGTTATGTTTATTTTTAGCTATATAACAAAACAGGTGACCACTTTTTACGTATTTTTCGTTTAGAAATGTTACAATGTTTATTGCGTGTGCCTGAAGCTTATAAGTAATATATACAGTCAAGTATTGTTATATAACACTCATTGTGTTTGACTGTTTTATTGTGAATAAAAAATGCAAGTACCTTGCTATATCTTACTGCCCATGTATCCAAGTAAAGCAATTATACACACGATCCAAACTATAAACTACTGGGCAGTACTAAAAATTAATCGCCCACAGCCGCGTTGTGTTTTCATAACTATGCACATAAATATACATGTATGTCAATCAATGGTACGATTTATCACGTGGTAAGCGACCCTTCTCTTGCTCCATTTATTAACTATTACTGGTATTAAGTCTCTTACTGCTACCCTCTCATATCTGAACTAACTCATGTGGGCACTATTAGATCTACGCTAAACACCGAGTTTCCGTTGAGTGCAGAAGAGATTNAGCTATTTGGATATCGAGCAACCTGCGATTGCACATTCACGCTCTTTAATAAAAAAATTATTTGAAAAATTACGATCAAAATGAAATAAAAACAAAAACAATATTCTTGAGAAAATCTATAATATTCGATTGCTTCTATTTGCACATGCAACACAAAGAATTCATAATTGCACGTGGTCCAGAATTGTCAAAGCGTAGACGTATTTCAGTGCAACGATGAAAATAAATCATTTCAAAGCAAAACACATAACACGAATGGAATCCGCTGAAGGCTGACGGATATGAAATTACATTCAACCTATATCTAGTGCTATTCAGTCATTTACCTTGAAGTATGACCTTAACATTGAGCCAGCATGACTGACGTATGCTTTTTGCACATCGTCTCAGTGACCTTAACAGTTAACCCTAGGTTGATGAAAATCCTTCCAGTGGTATACATGTTGAAGATATTGAGCGGACGAAAAGCGAAGATCAAACGTTTTACCTTCAATAGTGACATTGACTTTAAGTCGGCATGACTGACACATGCCTTCTGCACATCGTCTCAATAAGCTTAACATGTTTGCCAAGTTTCATGAAAATCCTTCACAATGTATAGGGGATATGGAGTGGAAAAGAAAATGGAGGCTTTTTACATTCAAAAGAGACATTGCCATTGATCAATTATGACTGACTAATGTCGTCTGCATATTGTATCAAAGATCTAAACAGCGTTTCCGAGTTTCATGAATATCCTTCTATAAGTATAGGAGATACGGATCGGAAACGGAAGTAAAGGCTCACACTTTTTACTTCATAGGATGACCCTAACCTTAAGCCAGAGCGACTGACTTATGCCATGCCGCATCGCCTCCATGACCTCCACGCATTAACCAATTTTTATGAAAATCATTGAATTGGTATTGGAGATATTGACCGGAAGAGTAGAAAGAGGTTCAGATATTTGACCTCAAAGTACGGCCTTGACTTGGAGCCAGCGTGACTAACTCGTGTCTTCTGCGCATTGTCTTAATGCCCTAGAGACTTGACGCAAGTTTCATGAAATCCGTAAAGCAAATAAAGGAGATATGAAGCGGACACGAACGTGTAACGGACAGACAGATCGACTGACGAAAAAACGGATTGACAGACGAAGGGTATTATATCCTACCAGTTTTTGTCGCAATATGAATCAGTCTCTTTTGCATATTCGAATGTAACGATGGTAAATTTTGCATGAATACCAGGACTCAACGTCACAGACCCACTGTTCGACTTACTTAAGAATCTTGGTGAAAAAAAAAACGCAGATCAAAGACCTATCAATCAATACACAACGATGATGAACGTTGAACAGACATTATTTTGTATACAGAAAAGAGTCTAGTATACTAATAATGTAACATTACGTAGAAACAAATAGCATTGTTATATCATAAACAACAAGTACGTCGAGTTCTTTCCATGTTTAACGAGATAATTCAATTTGTCTATTACTATAAATGATATAACACTCCTTTTTCCACTGGCTAGATCGGCTGTTGCTTTTCAACGGATTTAACTTATTGACTTCACCAAATATCAAAAAGTTAAGGCATTAACTACCGGTATACCTACGGTGCTTTACAAAGGACATAATTCTTCAAGACCGTTTACTGAGGTTAGTCGTGATGTACCGTCTGCTGACTTCGAAGTCATTTTTATTTTACTCACATTCTCACGTGTACGGTTGCCTTGATTGTCTTTGATATGTAGGATTATTTGGATTTGGATTATCTTGATTTAATAAATCGATGAGATTGAGATTTTGAACAAGGACTTAGCAGAAGCTATTCTGTTAATTCATAGACTTATCACAAGCATTGGACAAAGTTTGGTGAGCTGGTCTCTGGGACAAACTATTACAAAAAATCTATTTATTGAACGCTTATTTCTGTAACGTATAACATGTACCAACATATAAAATCACGTATCACATTAAAATTAATCAGAAATCTGGGTACGACATGGCGATTACCTTTAAGATATGTTATACTAAACTACTTACTGACATTTCTTTAACAGACTCCATATTTATTTTCAATTCAGAACCGCTTATCTGCTTTTACCGGTGGAGACATATCGTTCGTTACAACCATGTTACACTAGAATAATTAATTTGTTCTGTATGCGCAGGCAATAAAGTGGCACTTTTCAACATAATATGATAGGATATATTTATCTTTTTCAATAGCGAACGGCAACGTTGTTGTTGTTGTTTTTTTAAGAAAATAAAGTCACCTCCGACGCAAAAGCTAATAAAAAAAAGGTTTTAAATTGTATGTGAGTTATCGTTAATAAATTCTCATGCTAATAAAATGCCTTTCCGCACGAAGTTATGTTTATTTTTAGCTATATAACAAAACAGGTGACCACTTTTTACGTATTTTTCGTTTAGAAATGTTACAATGTTTATTGCGTGTGCCTGAAGCTTATAAGTAATATATACAGTCAAGTATTGTTATATAACACTCATTGTGTTTGACTGTTTTATTGTGAATAAAAAATGCAAGTACCTTGCTATATCTTACTGCCCATGTATCCAAGTAAAGCAATTATACACACGATCCAAACTATAAACTACTGGGCAGTACTAAAAATTAATCGCCCACAGCCGCGTTGTGTTTTCATAACTATGCACATAAATATACATGTATGTCAATCAATGGTACGATTTATCACGTGGTAAGCGACCCTTCTCTTGCTCCATTTATTAACTATTACTGGTATTAAGTCTCTTACTGCTACCCTCTCATATCTGAACTAACTCATGTGGGCACTATTAGATCTACGCTAAACGAGATTTTAGTCCGGCAGAAAAGTAAACTTTTTTTTACTAAACCCGGCATTGAGGTGTTAAGTAAATGTTTAAGTGTTTTTTGTTAGGAGACATGTTAAATGAAGATCCAAATGATACCGTGCTATCATCATTGGGGGTTTTGAGAAATTCAATATGGCATCAAAGATGGCTGCCTTTTCAGTCTTATTTGGTTTAAAGTATATGAATGCATTATTTAATGTTGTATAAAGCCATTTAGATATTTTCTTATACATATTATATATGTTAAAAGGAGTGCAAACTAATGTTATATCTAACAAATGATGAAGATGGCGTACAGATGGCTGCTAAAAAAGTATTGCTAAAACCAAGATCGTATCAAAATTTTGCATAAGAATAATGAATATGTACAAATAATACATTTTAAAAGCAATTAAATGTTTCATAAGTCTTGGAGTAAATGAGTTTCAATAATACAGAGAGGATATTTGTTGGATTCGGTGGAATATCGATTTTATTTCACGAGTGATCATAGAAAATATATTGTTTCTATGATCACGAGTTAATTAAAATCGATATTCCACCGAACCCAACAAATTTTCTTTTTATTTAATGCCTTTTTTTTCACCGTTTATTTACACTGTAAAGAGTTTAACTGGGAGAACTTCGCTGGAATAATGACGTCATTTCGTAAAAAAAATGACGTCATTTTGCAGTAAAAAAACAATATCGATATTTTTCACTGTTATTTTTCACTGTTACAAACAGTGAAATATCAGTTTTATTTCACTGATATTTCTCTATAAATCCCGTAAAGCATATAATAAATGTAAGGAGTTTTGTATAACATGAACAAATCGACCGAATCCTGACCATTGCAGAACAATTATATTATCTTTGTGTAAAGCACCTTCGTCAAATGTATTATTTGTTTTATGAACATACACAGATGTTATGTCTTAAAACAAAATATGTATTTATTGAAAGACTTAATACGTATTACTCAACCTTTGTTCACTAAGGGCAAAATCAGATCAACGTTTTCAAACATCATTGTGTATAGTAGTATGTGTATCATTTTAGCTAATGCAGTTAATTGTCTAGCATAGATTGACGCTCAAATGCAAATATTTTTTTAGTATACACATTGTGTTGTTTATACCAACAACAACATACCACAATACGCTATAAATCTCCATCTTTCCTTTCACGTAGACAAAGTAAATAATGTAACGGGCATGTTTTGTTTGCTTATTGTTTAATTGTATTTTGACAACCTGAACCTTTTGACAAGCACACAATAACGTACATAGTATTCGCGTTTGATTACATGAGCATCGAAGTGTTGAACATGGGCTATCGCTTGAACACCCACATTTTATCATTTGAAGCACATTTGGTTGAGTAACACCTAATGCTTCTGTAATTATTAGTACTCCGTAAGGATATCACGTTTACAGATTTTTCTAAACGTTTAAACGAAATGAAATAAACAGAATGTTACCGTTTAACCGGTATCCCTATGTCCGTTTTAAAAGCATCAGTACCATCGCATTTCCAAACTGAAAGTAGTAATTATTTCCGGAAGTTATATTAAGTACATATCCCATTCGCGCAATGACGTCTTATTAAAACCATAAAATATTATAAACCAGACCATCACCACATGTGTATTCGTCATTCTATCAAAACAATTTAAAGATCCGCGAAAATAATGTAAAATCGACGAAAAAAACTGTATCCAAAAATGACACCCCGAAAAAAATGTACGTATTTTGCACGTGAATACAATATGCATATCGTTTGACTGCAGAAAATGAAAAACCAGTTAACTAGCAAAAGCGTAATCAATATATAATTTTGTTAAAATATTGCTTTTCAACATGCTACCGCAGTGCTTTACTTTGCTAATCAATCACTTAAAATAATTCAAGATGGCGGCATATGCACTGTTTCGTTGCCGAGTTGTTTTTGGAAAGTAGCGAGAATTTTCCGCTAGTTTCCGTTCATGTCGGTGCCATCCGCTAACCAATCAGAAATTAATTACTGCCGAATTCGGTAGTGCCCGGATGTACAGTAAGTACCCGAATTTCGCAGTTCGTCATCGATATACTTCGTACGGCTAGTCGGCTACGTTATTTGCACCCAAATATTTATTATATTGATAGTGACTGTGGTTTAAACGTTTACTGTTTTTGTAAACGTTTTTTAGCAAAACACGAAACGCGACCGTTTAAACGTTTAAACGTGATACCCTTAGTACTCCGCATAACATTGTATAGCGGAGTATTTTGTCCTCGCGGACATGAGAACACAAACCGGTTTTGCATGTTTGTTTGTGTCTGGCTATTTATAGAAAATTAGTTCTAGCCAGTTCGTCAACGTGGCAATATCAAATTTTAATTCATGTTTTGTATGAGTGCACGTGTATATGTAAAGTGTATACATATGCTGGTTGATTTTACGAGCATGGTCGGATAAAGACCGTAATTCCTATATTCTGAAGAATGGACAAAGTGTATTGCTACGGTCCACACGTTTCTTTCTTGGTCGGGTATTTCCACCAGAGAAAACAATGGGAGTTGTTCGTGGGCGGCTACCATTCTTGTGATGAATATAAGGTTAAATCTGTAGAATCGTAATGCGGTTTAATTTAAAACCGTCATTTTTAAGTTTGAACCTGTCAAAATTAACCGAATATTTACTACAGATGGTACACGAGCATGCATTTATGCAACATAATGCAAATATTATTACATGCTCATCAAGTTTACGTGTTAGTATAGATTAGAAGTTTTGTATAAGTGTACTTGCTTTACGAAATGCAGGTTTGTCTTAAAACTCTGTGCACATGTGGCCACAATAATTGCGTCTCTCGAAAATCGCACAACAGTGTTGATGTTCATGTTTGTTTGGAACATAGTTAGGATTGGGGAAAAGTGTGTTTGATGCCTCGTCCTTTCGCCAACCGTAATCACATGGATTCAGATTTGTGGGATCTGCATGTAATGCATGTGGTTTCCATATGCACGCTTGTATGTGGGCACGTTTCACATGTTCATAGAATGCTTCCTTAGTTGGTGGCAAGCTTGCTAGCGATGACAAAGCCTTAACCAACTTATCTACCTTGTCTGTCCAACGGTTTTGTCTCGTGATAGACATGCACTCTGAATCAGGCTTTCCATATCATACTGAGACAAATCTGGTCGATTCTTTCACAACTTCCTTCATACTAGCTGCCATATCGCTTCATTGTCGCATCAAGAGATAGCGTGAGCAGAGAGCAAGTCGGTTGCAATATTAATATGCTTGTGGGCAGTTTTGCGAATGTCTGTTACCGCTCTCTCCCTCACTGGTGATTCGATGATGATCAATAGCGATAGTTTCGTGGCAACATAGAAATGAAACAACAGAACAAACATGTCTGTATCATCAGCTACCTCAGAAATGCCAATCGGCTCTGCTTCTACAGTGTAAACCATTTGACTTTGTTGTTTTTAAGCCAGCTCGATTGATTATGTAACCCTTATATATTTCAGTTGGCGTATCATGATCTCCTGTAACGACCAACTTGTTTGTGTTTGAGTGCAAACTATTTGAAATTATTTATCTGTGCAAAACGCTTTACAAATTAAAAAGCTGTTGTTTGTTCTCAGTGACATCTTGTATGACATTATGTGGTGGTAATGACATGTCACCCTGTTAGTTTGTACACCCTTTATATATTGGATCGTCTACACGGCCATCGCTTCGCCTTATGCTTTGAATTTGTCAAACACTAAGTAGAAATCACACTTTATCAGTTTTTGTCCTATATAAGACTTAAGATTGTCAATATAGTCATTATCTTTCCGACTGTGGGTCAGCGAATGACTTCAAGGACAGCAGGCCAATCTTTTACTGAACATGTGATCTGGTTATAGATGTGCCACTCAGACACTTCTACTTTTAATTGTTTCTTTAGCACCGACTTGGCTAGTCATGTTCTGAGTTCCACTGTTTCAGTGCACATAGCTGTATGTACTGGAGCCAATTACTGGCTTAGTATATGGTTAATGCCAACTTCCCTAGAACTATCTTGTAAGCCAATCACTCTTAAATAAATTGGATTGATGACATACACTTTGGTGTCTGTAACCCTAATTTACTTTCTAGACACAACCTTGATTGCAACCGTTTTAGATATTGACCCATAAACATTTTGCGGACACATTTTTAAATTGTGTCATTTGGGTTGTACCAATATCTATTGCTTGATCCTTAGCAGACTTCGGTGGTATTGTTATAGTCACAATGTTCACTAGATTGGGTGGATTTATGATTGGATCAAACGGATCAATACATTCAGTAAATTGTCTCCGAATACTTGCCTTATCCTCAGCATTTGCAAATATGCAAGCTCAAACTCCAAAAATTGAGGGTTTTACGTTTAAGTGTTACATCTATAATCACCTTCTTACCATGGTATTATTTCATAAAAGTTGTTTCTATGAACTTGTCGTTCCATATGGCATTCCATAGCACCGAAACATGTCTCATGACATACGCATCCTTTAAGAACTTGACTTGTACACTTTCAGGCATTTTTTCCCATTTACCTTAGATAAAAGAGGTCGTACCCCACGTTGCTTGGGTTTGCAGCAGCAAAGAAGTGTGGTTACATGAGCTTTACTGATACCAAGTACAGCGGCAAATCGCCTCCTTTTTCTGCTCAAACATACATCTTTATAAGGAATACTGTCTTAATCATACAATCCACCCGCAATTTAGACATACGACTGGGCAATGCTATGTTGTTAAGATTTCTTGATCATCAAATGTATGAAAATTATTTTCAGTAAATACCTTGAGCAACAGTTCCTCCACTAATAGTATTGCCCGTACACTCAGGGTATATTGCTTCTCATTAAGGAGTTTATTGACTCCAGCAATTGAAGTCTCAAACAGCTCAAAAGTATTTGAGATAATTATTTTTTCCCAGTATGTTAGTTAATGTTATAATCTCTGTAAAGTGAATGGTCATTTTCGTCACCTGTCTTGAAAACAGGGTATTGATTCCTTTACCCCCCCCCCCTGACTCTGGATACTCATTCGTAAAGAACATGTTACTGTAAAACGTTTTTATACAACGACATTTTAATATCAATACTAGATTTAAAAAGTTTCTGCTGGTAGTTCATATTACTCAGGACTCGTATTGTTGCTTTGAGCATTTACAGAAGAACGTATTTCTGACCCGGATATTTCTACGTCCAACCAATTATCAAACACGTCGTTGATATTTACATTCTGGTATTCATGATTGTTTCCAAATGGAGACCGCTCACCATTATCATGCATACCTGGATGTAAGTATTGTTATGTTCAGTTCTGTTCAATTTATTTTAATAAATTAATATAATGAGTGTTTAATTAATTAGGTTTCATTAGGATTAGGACTTTGTGATATTGATAATCTTAATTATTTAGAAAAGGGCTTTGTTAATTTGATTAATCTATTTAATTTAATAATGTGCTTTGTAAATTTAAACTTAAATCCCCTTTAACGCTCAAAATCAACGACTATTTCGTAAAAAATTTCGTGCAATAAAGGTAACACATAAACAATCAGTGTTCATTAAAGAAATAGCCAAAATTTCAACGCTAGATGAGCTCTGGTAACATAGATTTAAAAAATACAAAATGTTTTTTTTTTATACTTTTGTGTTACAATATATTCAACACATGTTTATGTACCAATTTAGTGTTCATGTGTCATATGAATAGATATAGTCGCGGGAAATTAAAATGGAATATATTGCGCAACAAAAATAAAATAAAAGAGCATTTTATATCTTGTTAAATCTATGTTACCAGACCACATCTAGCCTTGACATTTTGGCTATTGCTATAAGGAACACTGATTGTTTATGTGTTAACTTTATTTTACGATATATTCGTTGATTTTGAGCGTTATAGGGGCTTTAAGTATGTGTCTAAATTAATTTAATTAAACTTCTACATTTTTGAAAATTTAAATCAACGCGATGAGTTAAATAAAATAGGACTACATTTAATTTAATAATGTGTGTTGTAATTAGTGAATCTGGATTGTAAGAATAACACGCGCACTGGAATATCGTTAGTTTGCTAGTTATAAACAATTATCTTAAATTTGGATTTAGATTTAAAAAAACAACAACTAATTAATAGCGTAGAAAGTATCCGCTAAAACAAAATAGGAATAATACACACATTAAAATTAGCATTTATTTATTTATCAAAGTACAGAAATAATTGATTAGCAGTGCATAAAAAAGGCCCTATGGGCAAAAAAGGCGCGCGAGAGAAATTAAACAGCAAACACTGACAAGCTGTGCTGTTTATTATTATTAACTTACAATTAAATCACGTGTCTAAGGTATATATTAAAGAAACAACTGAATTAGGGCTTAATTAGGACTTCATCACGAACACAAGTTAGACTGTATTCACTTAATTAATATGAAACAAAAGAAGCAGGAAATACTATAATTAAAGTACCGAACGCTTATCTTTAACAAATTAAATTAAGATCATACAATTATTGCTTATTCTAATTAATTAATAAAGGAATCAATTCCAATTTAGTTAAAGAGTTACAGGTTGCAACAGCTAGCAATTATTACCACTTTAAACCANTGAATAGATATAGTCGCGGGAAATTAAAATGGAATATATTGTGCAACAAAAAAAAACAAAAAACATTTTATATCTTGTTAAATCTTTGTTACCAGACCACATCTAGCGTTGACATTTTGGCTATTGCTATAAGTAACACTGATTGTTTATGTCTTAACTTTATTTGACGAAATATTTTACGATATATTCGTTGATTTTGAGCGTTATAGGGGCTTTAAGTATGTGTCTAAATTAATTTAATAAAACTTCTACGTTTTTAAAAATTTAAATTAACGCGATGAGTAAAATAAAATAGGACTACATTTAATTTAATAATGTGTGTTGTAATAAGTGAATGTGGATAGTAAGAATAACACGCGCACGGGAATATCGTTAGTTTGCTAGTTATAAACAATTATCTTAAATATTGATTTAGATTTAAAAAAAAACACAACTAATTAATAGCGAAGAAAGTATCCGCTAAAACAAAATAGGAATAATACACACATTTAAATTAGGATTTTTTTAAATTTATTTATCAAAGTAGAGAAATAATTGATTAGCAGTGCATAAAAAAGGTCCTATGGGCAAAAAAAGGCGCGCGAGAGAAATTAAACAGCAAACAATAACAAGCTGTGCTGTTTATTATTATTAACTTACAATTAAATCACGAGTCTAAGGTATATATTAAAGAAACAACTGAGTTAGGGCTTAATTAGGACTTCATCACGAACACAAGTTAGACTGTATTCACTTAATTAATATGAAACAAAAGAAGCAGGAAATACTATAATTAAAGTACCGAACCCTTATCTTTAACAAATTAAATTAAGATCATACAATTATTGCTTATTCTAATTAATTAATAAAGGAATCAATTCCAATTTAGTTAAAGAGTTACAGGTTGCAACAGCTAGCAATTATTACCACTTTAAACCAAAGAGAAAGAACAAGCATTACAAACAAACACCAAGTATTTTGCCCTTGCGGCAACGTCATGTAAGGTGACCCCAAAACTGAAAAAGAGCTCCTGGTTCATTCGATTCAGAACCTACGGAAAGCCATAGAGGAATTCAGAACCCCCTCCTAACTCTGCTTCCAGGCCTCTCTAGGCAACCTCTGATTAATATCAATCCGACTCTTGAGACAGGTCAGTAAGACACTAATATTTCACTGTCTTCTAGACAGACACATCCCAAAAACAATTGGCCCGCAATAAATCTAAAACTGGACCTGCCCAATTCCTGTGGGTAACGTTATGCCTTACTAAAGCAATTCAGGATACCTTAGTTAATTTCCTAGGAAATAGCAAAGACCCTTCACAACACTAAGACGGCGCTAATATTTAAGTTTAGGAACAACGCCCTAAATTAAGCCACAAACTCCTCATTTGATAAAGTCTACTTTAAAATAAGCACTTAACCAAAACAAGCAAAGGGCGCAATAGATAACCTTAAAAATGCCAATATTAGCAAAATCAAAGAATACTTCAAAAACAAAAACAATGTAGAATCCGTCTGTAGTGGATAGATCGTTGATTTCGTAAAACTAGGACCTACTGTTCACATTATGTTCACAAAGTTGTCATGTGTTCAAAGAAGATTATAATGTTATAATTTATTATGCCATTAGGGCACAATGACATTGGAGACACTGACCCAATATCTTTAAATGTAATAGTACCCCTGACCGATAACACTTATTAACTTCACCCATTTCCAAAATTATTATGTGCCTTGTCGATAACACAATTTAAGCCCCGCCCACATTTGAGATTATCCTGCTTCTCTGCAATGTTAATTCCTTAAGTAATTGGAATTGTTTTTTTGGTAATGGTGTCCCTTAAAATTTACACACAAAAAATCGGGTCAGAGTTTTAAAAAGCGTTGAGAGATGATTTCAACAGATTTCACGAGGAAACATGCAAAGAGAATACACAAATAACATACGTGAAATAGTACCTGAACAAATTAGGAAACGTCATTGTTAAACAAATCACGTGAATACAAGTTTAACCATCGCAATCTTTACTGTTAACATTTATAAGCATGTTAAACATGCATAATTTAAATCTTATCTTAAAATTAACAATTTAGAAAAATCCAATGTGAGAATTAAATTGTCAATAATTTTTGGCATGTTAGTTGTGTTTGCAACCGAACACATCTTATTATACTACACAATTGTGTTCGAGATTGCAGCCATTAATTGCCGACAGCTTTCACACCTACGTCATAGCTAGAGAATTATGCTTAAAATAATAATTCAATTTCGTGTTTGTCCGCTTAAATATAAAACAAATCCACAAACGCAACACAAATTCAAAATGAAAAACGTGCTTGTTTGTTTTCATCACCCAGTTGATCAGCCCAAGTTTCTAAAGAGTAATCGTCAGTACATGTAATTTAACCCATTTATGCCTCGTGGACTCTCCCATCCTTCTAAATTGGATCAATTTATTTCCAAAATTAGGGATGTATAGTATATTTATTTCTATATTTAGAATATTTCTTACAGATTTTCATTTATGCAAACAGCGCAGACCCTGATGAGAAGGCCTTTTTTCTAGACGCTAGGCATAAATGGGTTAATATTGAATGCATCATATCATTGTGTAAAAGATCGATAAAAGACTCACTGTTAATAATCCCACTGGCACTGGTTGTTTAAATTTAGCGTCCGTATGATTGCATTGTTTTAGTGTTTACATTTCACATGTTTGAAACATGTTGACAGACGTCTGCTGTCTGTGTGTACCAGGGTATCAATTGATAAAAGGGTGCTCATTTTATTTTAATTATCAAACTGTAGTACAAAGTCTCCTTGTGTCAAATTGACCAGTAGCTATCATACTGGAGTAAATAGTTGCCTTATGTCGCATTGACCAGTAGCTATCAAACTGAACTGATACGGAATGTCAAATTGTCCTCAAGTCATGTACATACCGAGAAGGACCCAAACTATTGTTTACTCCCTAAAATATCAGTCGGTAAACATTCAACGGAGCATCAAACAATCCCCAAATTGGACTAATCTCAACAAAGCGTTGATTATATTTCAATATCTTTATTGACAATAGTCATACAAAACCAATACCGCGTAAATATATTCAGTATAACAATATTATGATATCAAATTTGACAGGAAATGTGTCTGATATGAAAGAATAGATAGTTCATATGACAGTGTGCATTTAAAGTTGTAAAATTAAATTATTTTTTAATACATAAGCATGTTGCCAGTTCCGTATTAAAAGTTATGATGACTTATTCCACTAAATAATGTACACCGTGTTTTACTTATATTACAACCAAATTTGGAAAGCATTAACAACAGGAAACGCTTCGTACATGTTTACACATTTTTGAAGCAAGATAATAAGCAATTATTTTGACAAAATGGACTGACTGAATATAAAACTAGAAATTGAGCATTCAGTAAATAGTTTAATAGAATTATGAAAACATATTCGTGATATGTGGGACACCTTGCAATGTGGATGCGATTTATATTGTCATTTTATGACATTATTGTCACTATATATAAATTTGTCAACAGTAACACACAATTTAAACTTTGGTAGAAAAGTCATACACAGGAAAAGGTTTGTGTAAATGCAAATATGGATTTTAGTATAAAAAATACCTTTAGTTTAAACCTATTTATTTTAGCTCGATTTCATCGAAACCTTAACAAATAGTATAAATATTCAGTATAAAAATACATTTACAAATTGTATAAAAATCATCTCAATAGTAATATAATCACAGAGGTCATTTCAAAATGGATTCAATTCACCAAGACTCTCAGTATGAAAAAGTATTGTTAAGAAAATCCTTAATATTTTATCTCCCTTTGGAAAAATAAAAGGATTAACAGAACAACGTCAAACAAAAAATGAAAAACTCACTTTACCATGAGTTAAATCTGAATATATTGCTATTATGCATTTAAATCAAGTGAAATAAAAACAATCATTGGAGTTGAACACCAATAAAAGTTAAATTGCAAAAACATACACACAACTAAGAAAACAAATATGCACAATGTAATAATAATATAGCTTTACTGAGATTCAAATTGCATAAATAATTGCATATCACTTTTCTATGTGAAATCCACCATGTACATCAACACAGGCTAAACAGTAATTTATATTATACAATATTATGCAGTTTGAAACTTAAGCCTTCAAGACTTATTAAATCAGTTTAAGAAATTATTGGTGAGTTTTCCCTTTGAAGCTTTGTAAATACTAACCACATACACAAACAATTCAAGAATGAATATAATTTACAACTAAACAATATGATGAAGTTAACATCGATGTACTTCAGTCAAGACTTTTAACACTAAATAACAAAATGACATTTCAAAACAAGATAATAATGCACATATAAATACAAAACATTAACATGCTTAAACATTAATCTTTAGACTGCAACACAACAGTGATATTGTCCGATAACTGGTACATATTATGTATTCTAGAATAATTATCATTTAAATGCACTGGATTATACATTTTAGTGTTTGATCAGTTATTTCAAGGGCCTGAGATACAATAAGAAATCAAGGATAATTACAGTGACACTAATTTACACAAATTAACATTTCATATTTCAATTCAACATATTTTATACATGCATAACTCAAGTCATTGTTGAAATAACAAAAACATCACCATATCAAGATTTTGCATTCCAGGCAATACAATTTTTGATATAAAAAGCAAATCATTTATCAATTGTCCCTAAACAAGTAAAGCAGCACAAAATAATTGTCAAATGTTTTGTTCTTACTAAAACAGACAAGAAAGGCTTTCAAATTAAATGCTTGACACATGGCTAACATTTGTGGTTAAGGCACGTTAATTTGTCATAATAATTATACAGAATTATAACAAAATTATAGTAAATTGAACTTTTAAAGTTTTCTACATGATATTATGAACTATAAGGCATTTAACTATACATAAATATATATTAACACAATTTAAACCAAACAATATTGTAATTATTTTATCATTTTAGCTGAAGCAAAGTTTGCAGAAGACAAATTAAGACAGCAAAATCTGGTTATTACTCTTAATGAAAATTATACAATGCGGCACATTAGCAAACTGTGCTTCGACTCAAGGTCATGCAAGATGCATGTGTTAGCTTGGTCAAGATTGAATTCATAGTAAACTCTCTCTAAATGCATCAGATCATTTATAAATTACAGATGACACATGAGCTCACCAAGTACTTTGTGCTAGATGGGCTAAAAAAGCAGTTTAATAAAAAGCTAAACATGCAATAAATTATGCACATGCAGACACAATTAAAAATACTCAAGTTATACAGATTAACTATGAATTGACGTAAAAAATCACAAGGAAATAAATAACAAATCACACATTGTGTATTCTTACTCATAAATGTTCATAACTGGGACAAAACGGAAACATGTACCAACACATCAAATGAGCAACGTTCTGGGAAAACTTAATGAATGTGCATAAATTGTCGTCCCAGATTAGCCTATTCAGTCTGTACTGGCTAATCAGGGACGACACTTTCCACATAAACTCTTTTTTGCTAAGATACTACCTTTACATAAAAAATACCGGACTGCATAGGCTAATCTGGGACGACAGTTTATGCACATGCATTCAGCTCTGTTTTCCCAGAGCAGGGCTCATTTGATGGTACAATCATATTAAATAGAATGCCATGGAGCAAAATCTTGGCACACATAATCATCTGCTTTACCATAAATTTTGCAAATATTATGCTTCCGAAACAACATGATGAATATAATATAAAATGGAAGATAGAAGTATATTGAACTCTTCATAAACTTCATTACTTTTACTAAAAATTGCATACTGCATATCTTGAAAATCAAACAAATGATCACAATGCAGATGAAGGCAACAAGATGACATCAAGAGAATATGGGGAGGTGACTTTTGATAAATGTGATGTCAGATAAGTCTGACATGGCGTAGGAAAATGGCGAGGCTTGCCTATATTCTATTTATCATAATCAATAGAATATAGACAAGCCTGGCCTTTTCCTAACAAATTGTTAAAAACTAGACCCTAATGAGCAAAAATTCAAAGCAAGAAAGTGTTACCTGTCGTGATATTTAACAGAACAAGAATAAAATGCAGACAGCAAACTGCAGTCTACACAAACAGTTGGGTTCAAACGTGTGAAATGTAAATATTCAACAAAAACACAAAATATGCAATCATTCTTAATTATCACAAGCAGTGCAATTCTTAAAAAGTGAGTCTTTGGTCAAATTTTTACACCATTGAATGATGCATTCAATAATGAAAAACTGATGAATACGCTTGAGAAAGTTGGGATGATAAACTGGGTGTGGCAAGTAGTTGCATTTTTAATTTTTAATCCGTTAGTGATGTGAATTTATATTTAATGTTAGGGGACAAACACAAAATTAAATACAATTAAATAATTATTTTATAACAGAATTATTGTCTATAGTGGAAATGACAAAATCGATCAGTTGCATGATGTCAAGCTATGACAAAGATGTATTGCGAAAGTTGTAGGAAATAATGGCTGAAAGCAACATCATAAACACAGTTAAATAGTACAATTAGATGTGCTACTCTGTTGCAAAACAACAACGTAAATCCAGCTAAAAAATGATTGATACTTTAATTATCACAGTGGATTTATCCCGGTTAAGAATTTGAAGGTCAGACTTTAAAAATATGCATTTAAACATTCATGTTTTTATTTACATTTAACTTTTAAGATGGTGATTGTGTAAGTTGTATTTACATGATTTTGTTTACAATGATGTGTCCAAATTCTTTCAGGTACTAATTTACAAATGTTAATTGTTTGTGTGTTTCCTCATAAAAACAGTTGAAATAATTCCTCATTAATCAACACTTGTCTCTGATCCACATCAATTTGTTTACTTTTTAACGTCATTCCAACAAAAGAACAGTTTCAAACGGGCGAGACTTACTTATTAATAAACAGTGCAGCGAAGCATGATAATGTCAAATATGGGCGGGGCTAGAATAGTGTGATCAGTCAAGGACATAATGATTCTGGAAAATGACGGAGTTAATAAGTGTTGTTCTTCAGGGGTATCATAAAACTTAAAACAAATTGTTTCAGCTTCTATGATGTTATTATGCACTAGTGAAATAATAAAATGTAAATAATAAGTAAAAAGCACTTTTAAACTGTAATACATGTATAATGCATTCAAAAAGAAATATATATACACAACAAAGAATGTACAAAACGTCATGGATTTATATAAATATTTTGAGCACATTAAAGTA
>VMBQ01003001.1:35280-62939 GCA_007657795.1 Dreissena rostriformis
ATTTAACCCTTTGAGCGCTGGAACCGGATTTTGAAGGCCTTTGCAAACAGTTTGGATCCAGATGAGACGCCACAGAACGTGGCGTCTCATCAGGATCCAAACTGTTTGCTATTCTGATAGTATTCTTTGAAAAAAAATCAAAGAAAATGCTAATTTTAGAAATTTAGCAGACAACATTTTAGCAGACGACAAATTTCCCCACATGCAAAGGGTTAATAAAAGATTCTGATTCAAGATAAGAATTAATAATATGAGCCATATCTTGCCAAAATGGTTATTATGCCATAGCAAACAGCGCAGACCCTGATGAGACGCCGCATCATGCGGCGTCTCATCTGGGTCTACACTGTTTGCCAAATATGCGGTCCGTGTTGCTCCAAAATAGCCTGCGCTATTGTCAGTCTGGTTAGGAGCTACCATGTCTGCTACATGCCAGGTTCTTGGTCTCATGAGCCGACATTATGACTCCTCATCAGAGTATATGGATGCAGAGGCATATCTGGGGCTACACTGTTTGGATATGTTATATGGATGCAGAGGCATATCTGGGGCTACACTGTTCGGATATGTTATAATGCCCACTTTTGCATAACACAGGTCATATGGTAGCAAACTAATATTGTAGGATGGGGAAAAAAAGAGTTATTAAAAAAACACAACCATGTACCTTATTTCATAAAAGAAAATAGTAAATTGATAAAACACAACCCTACAAACAACCTTCAATACCTTATGAATTACAAGCGTTAAAAAAATATGGGACTTTGAATAAAAATTTATTTAACAGGCAAAACTTTAACATCAAAGACAAAATGTGGAGTGCATGAATTGATTTGATAAGAGAAATAACAAACACAGGTTGTAAAAGACAGATAGTAAGAGACACAAACGCAGGTTTGAAAGACAGATACTAACATACATTAATTTGTATACTCATAAAAGCTAAACTCTATGAATGATAAGGAGGATGCAGAAAAACAAACAGGTGAATAAGTCCATGTAAATATGAAAATTCACAAATAAAGGACGTAAGTCTATTTATTACTGTATTGATTGTTAAAATATATGTTTTGCAGTCAAATATTTTTTTCTATATTAATAAATAGGATTAAATAGAAAATTAATGGTCTCATATTAAATGCTCTCTTACAAATGAAAAGCCCCAGGGTTAATTAATATGGAATATACAGCAGATCAAATCCCTAGAAAAACAATTGTATACAAAAAGAAATCATTTCCCCACGAATATTATGCAAACTGAAATTCATTTACAAACAACAAACGGAACTCATTGGAGAAACAAAGATAGACAAACAGAAACGCAGCTATAATCTGTGTGGTGGCAACCAGTCAATAACATTGAGCAGCTGTGGCTTAGAAGTGAGTCACTTGATCCTCTGCATTCAACTCACCGCGACTCGTTCTGAGAACTATCAGGACATCCTGTCGATCGTACTGCTGCAGAAATTCAGAAAGACTGTCCCAGCAGAAGGTCGGACAGTTCACGTGTCCATGACAACCACTCTGTCTCATCCAATAGGCAAAGATGACCTTAGCAGCCAGTTCTCTGTACGTGTAGCAGAAGTGTTCTATTATGCTTATGTCTGATATGGTCAGACCTGCAAATAGACAGAACTGTGACTATATAAGAGGATTATATTTGCAACAATATATGACAGTGTAGTTGGACACTTATTGTTAAATATTTGACAAAGAACCATTCCTAAGGATACTAAGTTAATGTTAAATTTTACATCATCAGTCAACTTTACACTTGACTAATTGAGAAACTAGAACAATGAGTCGTGTTCTGAGAAAACTGGGCATAATGCTTGTGCGTAAATTGTCATCCCAGATTAGCCTGTGCAGTCCGCACAGCCTAATCAGGGACGACAATTTCCGCTTTTATGGAATTTTTCGTTTAAATGATGTCTTTTCTTAGCGAAAATCCAGGTTAGGGGGAATGTGTCGTCCCAGATTAGCCTGTGCGGACTGCACAGGCTAATCTGGGACAACACTTCATGCACATGCATTATGCCCAGTTTTCTTAGAACATGACTCATTTCAAGCAGGTGCAACAGTAGCGAAATAGTTAAATTAATATCAATATTTTGTCGTATGCTGCTTCACATTGATCCCACACAAAGACAAAAAGTTTTGTACATTGATTAATTCAATAAATTGCTTAAGTTCAAGGGTGCATAACTCTGCAACAAATAGAGTGACATACACAACAAGGTATGTGTTTGTGAAACACTATGTCCCCTTCTGCGCAATTTCTACCCATATATTTGACCTTTGACCTTGAAGGATGACCTTGACCTTGACTTTTCACCAATCAAAATGTGCAGCTCCACGAGATACACATGCATGCCAAATATCAAGTTGCTATCTTCAATATTGCAAAAGTTATGGCCAATGTTAAAGTTTGTGCAAACCAACAAACAAACAAACCAACAAACAAACAAACGGACAGGGCAAAAACAATATGTCCCCCAGTATAGACTGGGGGACATAAAAATAATGTGTTGCATTTGTACATAGTATAAACAACAGTCTCCAATAAAGTTTCGTTTTCATTAATAGATAACTGTTTGCAACAAAGTACATGTAAGTATCCTATATAAGCCTACTTTCAAGAGCGCATAACTCTGCAAACAATATTGTGCCGTACACAAAAAATGTCTCTTGCACTTTTACATAGTATAAACAACATTTCTACAAAGTTTCATGTTGATAAGCAGAAAACTTAAACACTAATTCACAATACAAAATACATGTGTACAATGATTTTTCAAAAATTGGCCTTAATTCATGGACACGTAACTAGGCAAATATTGCGACACGCATGAAAATAATGTCTTGCACATCTACATAGTATGAACAACATATCTATAAGGTCTCAAGTTTAAAAAATAATTTATACTTTAACCAACTAAAGTAAGTCATGCTATTTCATACCAACATATTCCGCAAGGACACGCCAGTCATTTTCTGCAGGGTACAGGCTAAGCAGCGTCTGTATCTGCATCAGCTGATGGGCGGAGAGGTCAAGAGAGTTACGAATCTGTTCAAACATTGCCATCCCTGACTGTGTCTCCTGCAGTATTAGCTGCAGTGTGAAACACAACTGAAATAGACAAGGGACATCAACTCAAATAGACAGGAGAATAGAACTGAAATAGACAGGGGAAAAGAACTGAAATAGACAGGGAATATAATTGAATTAGACAGGGAATAGAACTGAAATAGACAGGGGGAATAGAACTGAAATAGATGGGGGGAATAGAACAGAAATAGATAGGGCAATAGAACTGAAATAGACAGGGGAATACAACTGAAATAGACAGGGGAATAGAACTGAAATAGACAGGGAATATAATTGAATTAGACAGGGAATAGATCTGAAATAGACAGGGGAAATAGAACTGAAACTGACAGGGAAATAGAACTGAAATAGACAGGGGGAATATAACTGAAATAGACAGGGAAATAGAACTGAAACTGACAGGGAAATAGAACTGAAATAGACAGGGGGAATATAACTGAAATAGACAGGGGGATATAACTAAAATAGACAGGGGAATAAAACTGAACTAGACAGGGGACTAGAACTGAAATAGACAGGGGAATAGAACTGAAATAGACATGGAATAGAACTGAAACAGATGGGGGAATAGAACTGAAATAGACAGGAACATAGAACCAGAATAGATATGGGAATAGAACTGAAATAGACAGGGGAATAGAACTGAAATTGACAGGGGAACAGAACTGTTATAAACATGGGCAATAACACAAATGAAGCAGATAATTAACTTAATGGACAAAACATTAACAAAATTGAATTAGAGAGTAACACAATTGAAAAAGACCACACCATCCATTAACTGTAAGAACAATTTAATATAAAAAAGCAAATATCAGGCATATAATTTCAATTGAAAAAAAATACAGAAAAAAACAAGACCTGTCACCATAGGATGACATATGCTCCCTTTTTTCACATTTTTCTAAACCTAAACGCAAAGTGTTTTTCCACAATTTTCGAAACCTAAACGCAAAGTGTGACGAAATTTCAGATGGACAGTGGGATCACTATATGCCCACCATAGGGGGCATAAAAAACATACAAAGATCGGCATTAAAATCAGCTCATCTGCATAACAAAACAATTTATTTTTGACATAACAATATTAATTTACACTCATGTTTGCCAATTCGTATGTTTTTAATGCTCATGTGTGATGTTGAAAGGTCACTTCAATGGACATCTGACTGACCTCACTCTGTGTCCAGTACTGATCATCCTCCTCATGGGCCTGTGGGTCCCTCAGGACTTTCACCGGAGTTTCCTCTGCAGTGTTCGGCGGAATATTCATCAATCTAAAACAGACACATGTCACATTTGGCTGGTGGTGCTGAGAGGATTTTTTAATTTTTTATTTCAGATCTATATAGATCCATTACAATATGGTTAATCCATTCAATTATTAAATTTAAAGTTGTCAAACATACTCAAAAATGAACATTTCTCACAAACAAAAAGTTGTGTAACATTTTCTTGTGTTCTTGCTAATGCAAGGTTTTTTAACAATTACTTATGTTCTCTCAAATTGCATGCAATTTGAGATCTCAGATCCCACATATGTAAAGTTTGTGTATTCATACTATCCACCAAAAAACAAAATGAAAGGTCTATGGATCATGTGGTAGTAGGTGTTAGTTGAATTTTTAATTTAGAAAATTTCTGAATCCTTAAATTGTAGTTACTAAACAGAAAAACATTAACCAATGGCAAGTAAAGAATCAAAGAGCTTACATTCCACAAAATTAACAAAGAACATGACTCACTTGCAATACTTCATATCTTTCTTCCTTTCCTTAAAGTCTCTGTCAAACCAATGTTGATGGTTTTCCAAGAGATTCATGTCCACATCTGAGAGCTCATGGCTTATCCGTTTTTGCCGTTTAATTTTTTTGCTCATTCGACCATACGACACGAGCCCCAGGTTGTAGTAGAAGTGGTAATACATGAACACAGAGTCGTCATGTATGCTGCTCCTTGAAGACAGTTCTTGGGCAACATTCACATAGAAATTGGGAATGCCATCACCTGTTATGTCCACAAAACTCCGAGAACGTAAAAGTCCTTGCCTTTCAATGATTTTAGGCAGAGTTTCCCCATCATCGCTGTCATGTTTCACGGTCACTGGCACAAAAAAGCCGTGTGTTTGTGAATTGGATGTACAGGGAGGAGGGAGAGGTAACACTGATTCTTCCTCTGTGGACAAAAACGAAGGTCTAAACAATAAACTATCCTCAAAACTGAAATCGTTTATAGCAAAGTCGTCTCTCACAAAACCGTCGGTTGGCAGTAAGAGGGTTGGGCGTGCACCTCCTCCTGGGTCAGAATTTCCCCACACACATGAGGTTGGTGAGGTATGGTCTGTTTTCATGGGCATTTTTTGCCTAGCACCAGAAAGGTCTAATGTGTTGGGTACATTCAAAGGTTTAACTTTGCTTACGTTCTCCTCTCTACTGTTAATTGGCTTTCCACCAGTGGCAGCAACCTGCATGTTAGGACCTCTGGCCACCAGACTCGTTTCTATAGAAACAATTCCATTGCTGTCACTTCTGGACACACTTCCGTTTGCGTGTGGGATCCCAGAAAATGTATGATGAGGGGAGGGAAGTGGCTCGTTGTCATTCCACAGACTCACAACATGTCCATTACTACCAGTAGAGCTACCAGAATTGTTATTGTCAAAAGAGTGGGGGAAGATCATAATGTTGTCAGATAATGTGCTAAGGGTGAAGGTTGCACTGAGTTCACTGTGGACAATGTTCAAGTGAGACGAGGGCTCTTGTACAGCCACTGTGGATTGGTCAACTATGTCGCGAAAGCTTTTCTCTATGAGAATACACTGGGCTGTCTGGAATTCTAGCTTCTTGGCAAGAGAGAAGTCTGAAAAAGAGGAGGCACAATATTTCACAGGTATGTTTGTATACTTTATGTTTAAACATGTATGTTTGTACCATAATATTATTAATCTTCCCTTTAAGGACTTACTACATTATTCTTTATTTATCTCAATAATGTGTAGCTTATCACATATTTCATAGTTCAGTTAAGTACATGATCATTATTACTGGTGAGTGAAGGGAGTTGTTTGCAGAATAAATAGAAATGTTGAAGAGGATCACAATATGATGTAAAATACCAAATATTAAACCTCTGAACCTTGCGGTTTCAATGAAGATGATTTTTTTTTTTAGTTTTTACTAAACAAGTCTATATAAATCATTTGACTCTAGGGTATATTTAATTTTTACCCCAGGGGCATGATTTGAACAAACTTAGTCGAGGACTACTAGACGATGTTACACACCAAATATTAAACCCCTGATCCTTGCTGTTTCAGAGATTTTTTTAATTATTTACTATGTAATTCCATATAGATCATGTGAATCCTGGGGTTTTGCCAGTTTTGACCCAAAGGGGCATGATTCAAACAATCATTGTAGAGGACTTCAAGATGTTGTTGCACGCCAAATAATAAATCTCTGAGCCTTGATTTGTGAAGTTATTTACTATGTCAGTCTATAGAAATCATTTGACATCTGGGGTTGTGGCTAGTTTTGAACCCAGGGACATGATTTGAACAAACTTTGCAGATTTAGTACTTATGTATTGTCATTAAGTATTTATACATTGTGAATGGCCACGAAATGTTTTTATCATAGTAAAATGAAACACACGATGAAAATCATTTGTCTGAGCTGTTGATTGCGATATGAAGGCACATGTAATTAACCAGCTTTAAAACCCGACTGATTTGGCTGGATAAATAAACAACTATTAATATGATGGGTGTCATAAAACAAATATTAAATTCCTGTCGACCTCCATTAAAATTAAAACAAAGGAGTAAAAAAGCATAAAGGTCATTTTGTTGTAGTTTTGAAAGATATTAAAATCATTAAAAAAACATTAATGTTTAAGATAAATTCCTTAATAAAATACAAGCTTATAGGAAGTTGTTCAGGACTTCTTAGGCAGGTAAAACACACTTTCAGTTTGTTACGGGACGTAGTAGATGGTCAAACAGACAAATTAAGAGACACAAGCAAACAAACCCACTTCGTTGAGATGCTGCATAAGACTTGTCCTGGACCGTGATGGTGATTGTCATGGCAGCCTGGTTGGTGGTGACCGCTATCAGGCTCGAGTAGAACGGGTGGAAGTGCAGTATGTGGTTGTTAAGCACGACCACGAAGGCAAACTTTGTGAGGCAGAGGTACATCCTCTCTCCTGAGTACATGCTGTCAGGCTGCACCACACGCACCGGCCAGTGCCTCAACTCATCTAGAGAGGAAAGAAAGTGTTATGTGAATACATACGGTAAGAGCAATAAACGTAACAATTCATGTTTAACAATAAGTATTTCACATGATAATTAATGATTCCTTTTTTAAGATAACGAGTTATTGATTTTAGAATAATGGTCTATAAAATAATTGAACTTGTAACACAATATACTCTTGACGTTTAGTCCAAAGTTCAGTGTTTTCATATTTATTTCAGGCCGAAATATTTCCCAAAATGTTATTTTCAAATCCATAGATAGTTATGAAATCACTATCTCAAGTAAATACTAGTTCATTTAATTAGTGATTATTACTTAAAACGTGTAACATAATCTGATATAATTTATTTGGAAGATTTCCCCATAATATTCCCAGGAAAACAAACATTCTCAACAACCTATTATTAGTTTTCTCACAGTAGGCAGCATTTATAATAGAAAAGGCAGTTACCACAATCAGATTCTTTAGCCTCAATATAGACGTACAACAGACGCTATTACGTCAGAGGTAAAAGACAACAATGCAGATTGATTCGATGTTTACTTTTTGCACCTCCAAATGACTGCCTTGTGACAACTTCACACATGTGATAAATGGATTTAGAAATATAGAATGATTTTCATCGGGGGGAAATCTAGACTGACCGCTATAGCCAGGTGACGGCAGCTATACTCAGGTGAAATAGAGAATGATTTTCGTCGGGGGGAAATCTAGACTGACTGCTATAGCCAGGAGACCGCTATACTCAGGTAAGTCCTGCTAAGTCAGGTTGGACTGTAATAATTTGGGATGGCTAGATCAAACTGATTATTTTTATTATAACTTGAGCTTGAATATTTGTTTACATGACTACTATAATAGAGTGAAGCATTTTTTGCAAATTTAAACAAAAGACTTTTTTCCAAATATAAATACTCATAAAAGCACCAGACACAATGGAAATGATTCCAAAGTCTTAAATTCAAACTCACCTGGTTTAGCAACATGTTCATGTATACACAGCCTTAACTTGTTGAGCGTCATTGCAGAGTTGATGTTGCCTGGCTGAAGTAAGGGGATCTTGACGCACTTGGACTCCGAACCTGTGCCTAGAATACAAACAGCAATTTGTGATAACTATCATGTACATGTATGCAACACCCGAGTTTTCTGCTTTGTTTATTCATTTAGACTGTTTTCCCAACACAACAAAATTTTAAGTTACAGTGTATATGAAAGCCATCAACTACACATCATTCCTGGGCTGGTCTAAATGATGATGCTGAGGATTTTACCAAAGTGATGACCTTTGTGATGATTATGATGTTGATTTTAGCTAAAGATGATAATGGTGAGTATAATGATGTTGCTAAAGATTATACTAGTGATGATAAGGATATTGATGATGTTGCTTAAGATGAAAATAGTGATGATAATGATATTGATGATGTTGCAAAATATAATAATAGTGACTACAAGGATGGTGAGGATGATGACAATACTAATAAATATGATAAATGGTGATGCTAACCTTAAGGATGACTGAAATGATGATGGTGAAAATGTTGTTGTCCAATATGATGGTGATGATAATGATGATGACTCGGATGATGATGATGATGATAAATGATGATCATAATGAAAATGGTGACTTAAATAAAGTTACCTCCAGCAGAACAGATCAGAATATACAGCCGTGTGTAGACTGGTGAAGGGAAATTGTTCCTATTAAAGCACTGGCAAACGGAATTCTTCACATGTTCTTGAATTTCTTCCATTCTCATGAGGCACAACTCCTGCTTTGTAAATTCCAACTGTAGATGATCCTTATGAGTTACTCCCCTTATGTCAAGGTTAAACACTGAAACAAATGTAAGTAAATCATGATTGTGTATCCAACAAAGATACACTTTAGCCACTTACAGTACAATAAAATAGATTTAAAAACATGCTGTTATTCTATTTCGTCCTCTGAATACATTGTATATGAAATTTGTAATTATACATCCAGCTACTTATATTCCAACATAGAGGTCTAAGTATTTTAGTGTCAAAACGCACTTTAAGTAAGGCAAGTCTTTTTTCAATATTCTGAAACACATTTTACCTATTTGCCCATCTGACCTGCAACACTTTTTCAGCTGCACCCTTATCTAAAAATAAATAATAATAATAATATAATAATAAAAATGCATACAATTTTGTAGTAAAATCAATTTGAATGCAGTGATTCAGACTGACGTCGGCAATCTGCAATTTGCTGATAAAAATCACAAACTGAGGATTGTTTTCCAACAATTAAGACTAAAATGCTGACTAGAGTACTAATGCATGTGTTTGATAATCTACACTTTTAGGATTCTAAATTTAAAACTTTGTTGAGACATTGCCCTGAAGTGCTTACCTAGTCCTAGTCACCCCAATTGTTGAAGACATGACATAAGTGAACATGTTTTTGACCCGAATTAACCAGATTAAAAATGGTGTCAATATAATTATTCTGACCAAGTTGCATCATGATTGAGTCATAAATGTGGCTTCAAGTTGGTTATATGAGTTTTCTAAGATTTGACAAAGTGATCTAGATTTTGGACACACATGACCCAGATTCAAACTCTACACAGATAGTGTCAAGATAAAGATTCTGATCAAGTTTCATCAGATTGAGTCATAAATGTGGCTTCTAGAGTGGTAACAAGGTTTCTCTAAGACCGGGTGACCTAATTATGGATGCAAGTGACCCAGATTCAAACTCGTCTTTGATATTGTCACGATAAACATTTTGACCAAGCTTCATCAAGATTGGATGAAAAATGTGGTCTCTAAAGAGATAAGAAGCTAAAAGTTGATGAGGCATGAAGCCAGACCCTGGACATAAACTGACCACAATAGCTCACTATGAGCAAATCATCCTCAAGTAAGCTATAGGAAAATAAATTAATAACAAATGGCACTAGACCATACCCTCTTCATTTTTCTTTTGATTTTGTCATAGACAATATCATTGAAGAGCACTTTATCTGGAGGCAGCACCTCCCGTAAGTCTGACATCTCCATCATGGTGACTGGTTACTGGCTATCAGCTTCACCAAGCCACACCAAAAGGCACCTTAAGAACAATAAATGCATTTCATACATTCATAATTCATTTGCATATGTCTTTAATACTGGTTATAATTATTAAAAATGCACAAACAAACATTATAACAACACACATGTTAGCTAGAACAAGAAATAAGAATAAGAAAGAAGAGGCCCATGATGACCTTGAAGCTCACATCTGAGCTCAAGGTACATCAATTGACCTTATCACAAAGTAAAATTATAACAACATATACACAAGTTTCCTAAAAAAGGGATATTAACTTTAAGTAAGGTATCACTGAAACTGGT
The DNA here is from genome assembly GCA_007657795.1 of Dreissena rostriformis. Taxonomy (NCBI): domain Eukaryota; kingdom Metazoa; phylum Mollusca; class Bivalvia; order Myida; family Dreissenidae; genus Dreissena; species Dreissena rostriformis. The sequence continues at coordinate 46,024 of VMBQ01003001.1, forward strand.
CTAATTCCGACACAAGCATTGATACTAGTCTAAACTACAAGCCTGATTTTAATTTTAGGAGTAAGTAGAATTGTGACATAATAACTATTTATGATTTTCTTGTTGCATCTCTGATTTTAGAGCACTTGATTCAAACCATAAAGTTTTTTTTTCACCATTTTCAGGGCTTCTCATCAGGAAATTGGGAAGAGGCCCTAGCCTTTCAAATTGGGAATTTCATGCGCGATAACTGCTCATTTTGGGAAGACCGTGTTTTTAAAAGTTTTTGAAACAGGGTCTTTTTCATTGTGCAGAAGTATTAAAAGACACATTGTGGTGCATTTTTAATTATATTAGAGCTCATTGCTTTCGATTTGGGAGATGCCCAATATGTCTAAGTAAAAAAAAAATATTTTTTTTTTACAATTTTGGAAATTCCTTTATCAATTTTGGGAAAATGACCTAATTTTTGATTGGGAAGGAGCCGAACTTGGCCCCTGTTATATAAGGGTGAAAAGCCCTGATTTTGGGAATGGGGTAGTTATTCTTGAATGCTCTGAGCTTTGGAGGGTCAATATAGCTGGGAGTTGGATTATTTCAACTAGGGAATGGGGCAAGGTAATTTTTGGATTGGGAAAATCATGGTGTTTTGACTAAAATTGGGAAATTAGTGTTGTTGTTGTGTTGCTAACAAATGTTTAAAAATTGAGAATAAAAGAGTTTTCAATGTTATATTAACTATGGTTTAAAAAAATAAAATTATAACCTTCAATTGGGAATTTTTAGGTCCCATTTGGGAAAAATATATACTATACCGGCCAGTGATTTGTTTACTTGCTAGTCCCGCGTCCTAGACTCACAAAAACCTCTGGCCCTGGGGCTGCAAAGTTTTGAATTATGCGAGTCCCAAAAATGCATTGAAATGTTTAAAAAAAATATATAGTTTAATATTTAGACTCGTTCTTTAAATTCGGGAACTCATAGATTTTAAAGTTATCGAGTCCTAGGACTCAGGTGAGAAAATTTGAAAAAAAAAACTGCTGGCCCCTAGTTCTTCTTGAAGGCTCTGAGCTTTTATGAGTACATTCGTACTCAATTATCAGGCAGGAAGAAGTTTCGATTCTGTTGCAGCAAATGATTTTCGCCAAAGACCTACCAATGTATATTGATAGGTCTTTTTTTTACCTCACAGTCGATGACAATAAGTCAAATGATTATGTAAACGTTTTTTCTTCTTGAAAATCCGATCTAAACGACGATCACGCTGTGTTAATTGAGTTTTCTTAACAAATATCTTACCTGTTTGTGTACATCTTTAACTTCTTTCAGTTCATTAACTACACACCTATGTTTAAGCTATCAAAATGCAGGGAACCAATGGGCTACATTCAACCAATAAATTAGTATTATCTTATCATTCCAACTAGATATTCGCTTACATAATTATATATATGCGTAAGCCATCATAGAATTACCAGAAATGAAGGCAGTGGACTTCGGAAAAATGGTGGATGCGTGGCATCAGGAGAAAACACGGAGAACAGTTTTTTAACTCAACAATATCTGTATACTTGTGGTAAAATATGTAACTGTAAATATAATAAATTGAGGATAAATAAAACAATAATAAACGGAAATGTTGTGTTTTATTAGCATCAACGAAGTGTAGATTTTGATTTAGAACATGTAAGATATATGCGCGCCCCCTTCCGTATCAACCCCGTTCCGCGATGAGTTGCCGCTTGGGAAATGCCTGATAGTATTTAAACATTCGACTTTCATCACAGCAATTTACTGTTGATATATGGCCAGTATTTTCTGAGTAAAAATGATCCAAAAAAACACTATCAACAACTTTAAGATTCTTAGAAGCACCATATTGTACCTAACTTATATGTTATTTACTTTCCTGTAAATATTTTTGAATAGTTACATGTTTTTCCTGCAAAAAAATGGACCGGACAAGAAAGTAAAAATAACGTACAGTAATGGCTTTAACAAATGGCTTTGACTAAGAACTTAAACTGAAGCAGAATCTCAATGAGCATACGTGACCACTACCTACTCTCATGCTAGCCACTGCTTGTCATAAATAAAGAACCTCGTGGTGCTTGATGATTACATTTATCTACAGCTGATGCACATGTAGTTTGACTTTGTTTATATTTATTTACAGAAATATAAATAATATACACACTTTTGTAACAAAATAGCTTTTAAATTATTGATGGTGTTTATATCAAAATTGTGACACGTTTGGGAGTGACGCTTTAGGCCGGATGGAATATTTGTCTCAATCGGCCAAGCCCGACATTTATTTAGTGTATTGTAGCCGGGTATTAGCCGTCTTCTTGCGAAGTAAACAAACATGGCGGCAAAACCAAAACATTAAATTTGGGCTTTCGAATATATTACGCCAAGCGCGATTTCTTTTTAAGTTTAAGTCTTTTGTTGGCAAGTGTAAATTAAATAATGGCAACATGTAAGTCTAATATGAAAATCAGTTAATTGTGCATTGTATTTTATTTAAAATATTACAAGCTCCATCATACGTCAAGCCGAAACTTGTTTTCAGTGCAAAAGAAGTGGGTGGGGTATTTTTGTAAATATTATATGTTCCAAAACAACAACACAAGTTGCATATTATTAAGAGAGCTTAAAATAAGTAATGAAGTCCTTTCTGAGTGATTGGCAGGCATTGTGCCACACTGTCTTTATGCCAAATTATGGTTTAACTTTTTATGCTCCACTGTGTGTCCAGGGATGTATACATCCCTGGTGTGTCTAAATCATGGATGCTTCACTTTTGAAATAGTGTTTGACTGCTACATGTACTTAAATTTTACTTGTGAAAACCAGAGCAATTGAAAAAATAAAGTATTTATCAATGTGATTTGTTATGGCTATATGGAGAAGTTTCTAATATTTATAGCGCCATTTTCACAAGTGTTGCCCAAAAATGTCTATGATTGGTTTGTATTGCATACAAAAATGTAAGGGTAATTTTCCGCAAATGCAAAATAATTCAGGGACAAATGTCAAGTCACTCACCAAGTAAACAGATGTCAAATACAATCTTAGTCAAGCAATAACATAATGCATTTGTAACCCCAATTAATGATCAAGAACCAATAGCCAAAGATGACCCGAATATGGACAATAGGGCATAAGGGCCCATAGACCATTAAAGACACAATTTTTACTATAAAGACCACATTGTCAGATCAAACAGACCATGTTTGAAAACATGCACAACTCAAAATAAGACTCACATGCTATCCAATAAGCAAGATAAATTTGAAAAAGTGTCATTTTTTTTGAAAGCTAACAAATTTCAGTGAGTGACAATTTGTCCAGGGTCTTTATTATTGATATGAAGATCTGTTATTATGTCAACTAAATTGCGAATCTCCTTCCATTCCAATTGTTTTAATGTTATTTATAAGCTGGGCTGTTTTCAAAGAAAACCCAAGGTATTGTAATAGCCGTCCGCGGCATCCGAAAACTTTAACATTGGCCATAACTTTTGCAATGTTAAAAAAAGCAACTTGATATTTGGCATGCATGTGTATCTCATGGAGCTGCACATTTTGAGTGGTGAAAAGGTCAAGGTCATCCTTCAAGGTCAAAGGTAAAAAAACAAAATCCAAGCACCCACAGCCGAGCGTTGGCACACGCTATGCGGTTCTCTTGTAATATTTCCTATCACCCAACTTTTTGTGCCTCCGAAGGTGGGCATATAGTGATGGCACTGTCCGTCTGTCTGTCCTTCTGAAATTCCGTCACACTTTGCGTTAAGGTTTCGAAAAATGTGGAAAAAAATACTTTGCGTTTAGGTTTAGAAAAATGTGGACAAAGGGGGCATATGTCATCCTATGGTGACAAGCCTTGTTTAAATTACTCCACTTTGGTGTGGATTTTTGTGTTTTCATTGCATACAATATAGTGAGACAAATGATACCACACCCACTTAACATGGCAGTCTGTATTTTTATGCCCCCTTCTTTGAAGAAGAGGGGGTATATTGTTTTTTGCCTGTCTGTCTGTCATTGTATGTGTGTGTCCGTCTGTCCCAAAACTTTAACCTGGGTCATAACTTTTGCAATATTGAAGATAGCGACATGATATTTGGCATGCATGTGTATCTCATGGAGCTGCAGATTTTGATTGGTGAAAGGTCAAGGTCATCCTTCAAGGTCAAAGGTCAAATATCAGGGTTCCCGCTGTCGATCGCCACTGTCGCAAATGGCCCCAAAATTAAAGATCTGGCGCCAGATTTTCTCAAATTGCGAATTTGCGAAAATCCACATTTTTTCTGCGTAATATTTCCTTAAATGACATAAAACGGCGGATATCTGCCCCCTCACAATAATTCTAGGGTGGATAAGTGCTCCCCTTGGGACTGTCGTCTGTTCCAGACAGTTCTGTAATCAGAAATTCCCGAAAAGTTGACAGTTAACAAAGACCGGTCCAAAACAGCTTTTAAATGCAGTAATTGGCTAAAAAGCATCCACTTTATCGGAAAGATTGATTTTTTTCACATTTAACAGAAATATTCTTTCACAATGTGCTGTTATTGTATAAACTATTTAAATATGCTGTTATTTAATGAACTTTTTTTATATGCCTTTATTAAATCAAATTATTTTTGAATTTGGCGAAAGTAAGTGGCGACAACTTTTTGAAGCCAAGAGGGAACCCTGAATATATGGGTCAAAATCGCTCAAAGAGGGCATAGTGTTTAACAAACACATCCCTTGTTTCTAATGATATCTTGACTGAGTTGTAAAATGATTCCGGTACATTGAAAAACGTGTACGCCAGGGGGGATTGCATTTTCCGAATATGACTGTAGTCAAACCTTATGAACACTCAAAGTGACTTTTGTAAATTTTTATTTAAAAAACTTTGATATATGAAGATGTTGCAGGTCATAATTATGGAACACTCTTATGAAAGTTAAATTATATGAACACCACTGCTCAGGGCTTATTTGTTCCTTGTCTCACATGATCGCTTTAGGACCTTTGGCAATCAAGTTTAAGTAACAATGTCTTTTGTACATGTTTGCAGTGTGGCAACACCCCTATGTGAATGTGTTCAAGCACTTCAATGTGTCATCATGGAAGAAGGCCACCAAAGAAGGAGAGGTTACATCTGCTATGGTAAGAAATAAAGGATACTTTGTTAGTTTTTTTTTAATTAGAAAGTTGATATTATTCACAATTCCAGAGCAACACACTACTTTATAACTGTTACTGTCAAAAAGTCACTGACATTCTACAAAGCTTTCATTTACTAAAAAAAGTTTTAACTACCTATCCTCTGATTTTATTTTTTTTTAGAATATGTATTTTCTAAGTTTAGACAGTTTTTCTCGACACGATTGTGACTATCTTCAGCTTCATAATAGCATTTTTCAATACCAAGTGTAGCTAAAATTTTGCTTTACATGTAGTCAAGTTCACTCCATGATGCTTTTTTAAGATATATTAATAATGTTTAATTATAGAATAATCAAATGAAAATTGAAACAAAAATCGTGACTAAATAATTCCCTAAAATCCTCTAACCAGGTTTTTTTCTCCCTTTTTGGGAAGATAGCCCATGGCTTTGGATTTGGGAATTTTATCGGCATTTTCAAGAAATTGGGAAAATAAATTCAGTAGCCTTCTTTGGTAGCACTTTAGTACAACCATATATATTGATATAACTCTGTATAATAATTCAAATTAAAATCATATAAATCATTATTATGTACTTTGTTACATGTAATTGAAATAAAATTGTGATAAAATAATCATAAGACACTTCTGAAAAAAATTAAAAAAATAAATAAATTGGGATTTTTTTTCCAAATTTTGGGAAAAAAGTATACCTTTTGCCATTGGGAACATAGCCGTTATTCGGCTATAAAATCGGGCCAAAAAAAACCCTGTCTTACGCAATACCGGTTGTTAAATACCTCCCATTCTACTACAGGACAAGTCTGTGAAGTCCACAGTGTTCAAGATTACGGGATCCATTCCTGCGGGCAACTACATCCAACTGCCCAAGACTAGCACACAGTCCCTAGGCCTTACTGGTCGGTTCATGTACCTGCTGATCAAGCCCATTCCCACCAAGTATTTTGTGGTGCATATTGACATCGCCACGCAGGACAATCTTGTGGTTCGTATATCATTCTCCAACCTGTTCAAGGAGTTTAAGTCGACCTCATCATGGCTGCAGTTTCCGTTTGTTTGCAAAGCAACCCGAGGAACAGTGCATGCTGTGACAGCATTATCTGGAAAAGGTAGCATGCTTTTTTTAGCTCACCTGAGCACAACGTACTCATGGTTAGCTATTGTGATCGCCTTTTGTCCGTCGTGCGCCGTCAACATTTACCTTGTTAACACTCTAGAGGCCACATTTTTTTTCCGATCTTCATGAAACGTGTCCAATTATATCGTGAACGAGTTCGAAAATGGTTCCGGTTGGTTGAAAAACATGGCTGCCAGGGAGCGTGGCAGCTTTCCTTATATGGCTATAGTAAAACCTTGTTAACACTCTAGAAGTCACATTTTTAGTCTTATCTTCATGAAACTTGGTCAGAACATGTTTCCCAATAATATCTTGGACGAGTGCGTGGCAGTTTTTCATATATGGCTATAGTGAAACCTTGTTAAAACTCTACGAGTCACATTTATTGTCCAATCTTCATCAAACTGGGTCAAAATATTTGTTCCAATAATATCTCAGCTGAGTTCAAAAATGGGTCCGGTCCATTGAAAAACATGGCCACCAGGGGGCGGGGCAGTTTTCCTTATATGGCTATAGTGAAACCTTGTTTACGCTCAAGAAGTCACATTTATATTCCAATCTACATGAAACTTTATGTTTCATAAAGTACTTTTATAATTTTGAACTCCACTTTCTCAGAATAGTTTAGTTCCTTCGGGTCTCAGGTGAGTGCCTAAGGGCCCATGGCCCTCTTGTTTCATTTTGCATATTAGTTTTGCATGTACATTTAGAAATAGAGCTGCCATGTTTACTATATGTTATATCATATTCATATTTTTTTTAATCAATTAATGCTTTGAAGTGTGTTATTAAAATGTATAGGGAGTACACAGAATTATTGGCATGAAAATTAAAAATGCCCTTGTCCTTTAAAAAACAAACAAAAACTCTACAGTCATAGAAGTATTCTAAACATTTTGTAGACAGGAATCATTTTACACCATCAAGAATTTAAATGGAGTATGCAAAATCATCAACACATTTTTATGGTAGGGTCGCATATAGCAGTCGGACTGTCTGTCTATTCTCATGACATTCTTTTTCTGTATTTTTTTTCCTAAACGCTTTCCAGATGTTTACCTGATTTTTCGTGTGTGAGTCTACCTGCGTGACATTCAGACCAAGGTTGAGTTTTTGTTTACATATGTTGAGTTTTTAGACAAAAGTGGAATGAGGGTGCATCTGTGCCCTTTGGACACATATCTTATTTGTGTTGGCAGTCCAGAGGGGTAGTAAAGGGGAACAAAATTGGGCTATTTTGATCAAGATCTGGCCGTAAATACACGGTAATCGATCGTTTTTGCAGAGCAGAGTGGCCCGGCCCCGCTGTCGACACGCTGGACCATCCTGTGCCTGGATTTCCAGTACATCCTCTCTATGTACCTCAACCGACGCTACGCCTACATCAAGGGAGTGAGACTGTGTGCCAACATGCATGTGAAGAACATTTTTACCAGCGATATACAGTATGAACCAGGTATAGCGTGGCATTGTTATCTGTAAATTATGCCATTTTGAGAATTAAGACAGCTTGACCATAAATATGAGGTACATTCTGGAAAAACCAGACTTGATGCATGTACGTAAGGTATCGCCCCAGATTAGCTTGTGCAGACTTATCAGTGATGACACTTGGAAGTCCAGGCCTTTTCCTGGCCATTTTGGGGAAAAAAGCAATTTTTTATTGCGAATAGTCCACTGATTTGGGAAAAACTAATTTAATATTACTAGTTATCTTTATAATAATACAAATTTAAAGAACAAAATCATATAAATGATAATTATATACTTTGTTAGATGTAATTGAAATAAAATTTGGGTATTACAATCATTAGACACTTCTTTTTAAAACCAAAGTATTTTTATTTTTTTTTGGAAATGAAGAAAATTCAAATTGGTATTTTTTCCCCTTTCGCTTTTGGAATGGGTCTGTTTAATAGACCCATAGATACACCAGGAATATGCCTGAAGTCTATCCTAAACTAAATCCAGTGTAGGCAGAAATTGTCGTACGAGATAAGCCTGTGCAGACTTTCCAGTTATTTGTTATTAAACATAAAAAATGCGTTGTTTGGAAATTGTTTTTTTTTTTCAAATTGTTTTTTTTTCACCTTTTGCTTTTAGAATGGGTCCGTTTAATAGACCAATAGAAACACCAGGAATATGCCTGAAGTCTATCCTAAACTAAAATCCAGTGTAGGCAGAAAGCGTTGTTCTAGATAAGCCTGTGCAGACTTCCCAGTTATTTGTTATTAAACATGAATAATGCTTTGATACAAATGCTAAATAAGATAATATCAAACTTGGTTTGGTGAAAATTGCGGGAATTATTCTCAAAAATGCCTATGACTTATGTTATGTGCCAAATTTAGTCATTTTTTCCAAATAATACTGACATTGAGAGATGAATTGACGAATTTAAAGCTTTAATGGGGGAACAATTTTTTTTTCCTTTTGAGCACTGGAATTGTGATGATTTTTTGCCCGAAATTGGCCCTACACAATTTATCTGTTATTGACAGAATATTAGTTTTTTTGCTTTTTATGCCCCCTTTAAAAAAAGGGGGGTATATTGTTTTTGGCCTGTCTGTCTGTCTGTCATTGTGTGTGTCTGTCCCAAAACATTTACCTAGGTTTAAGTTTGGTCATAACTTTTGCAATATTGATCATGGCAAATTGATATTTGGCATGCATGTATATCTCATGGAGCTGCACATTTTGAGTGGTGAAAGGTCAAGGTCATCCTTCAAGGTCAAAGATAAAAAAAATAAGAAAAAATCAAAGAGGCGCAGTAGGGGGCATTATATTTCTGACAAACACATCTCTTGTGTTTTTTTTTTATAATTTTGTTTTGATGTTGACACATTTTATGTTATATAATTTATTGTAAAGGTGGTGTAAATGATTATTAATGGAAGAGACCTGATATGAAGTTATAAAATCAGTCTCTGTTTACGGCATTGTGATTTTGTTATTGCACAATTATTTGCCTTGTATTGCAGGCTTGACAGTAGAGCAGGTGAAGAGGGCGGGGGGCCTGTCCGGTGTGGAACCCCTCCCCCGGGAGCTGGACTACCCTGTCATGAAGGGGGACCGTTGGCATGACCTCTATGATATGATCAAGTTCCCAGCCGAGGCCAGCAATAAACCTCATGATACTATTCAGTCTGTGTCTTCAGAACCCTCAACAAAAGGTATTTATGACCCGCATCATGCGAAAATGGGTCTAATGTCATGTGCGGCCAGCGTAGCTCAAGACCAGCCTGCGCATCCACACAGTCTGGTCTGGTGCTACCCTGTTTGCTACAATGTCATGCAAGGTCTCACAGTCTCATTAGCGGTTAATTGGTGTAGCTCCTAACCTGACTGCGTGAATGCACAAACTGCTATGGAGCTATACTGGCCTGCAAATATCAGAAGACCCATTTTCGCATCACTAGGGTCATATGTGCGCATGTGGAATATTGTTTGGTGATACACATGTACTGTAGTCTGTACAAATTCAATTTCCTCCAAATTATATTCATAATATGAGGGTTGCAAATAAGTGAATGTAAAACATTAGTCCAATATATAATGCAAGTTTTCAATTATCTATACAACATACAGCTCTAGGTGTGCATCAAAATATAAAACATATAGATGATAAAACCTGGGAGTTAATCCCTTGCAAGGGGCAATGCAATTAGTTAACTTTTGAAATATATTATATAAACTTCCGAACTGAACAATTAGCCCAGAATAAATCACACTACTTGTGCGCATAATTTAACCTCATAGCATTGTGTTACAAATAGTATAGAAAAAAAGGAGACCTTATGAATTCAATTGCATTTTGATGTCTTAATGGTTTAATGATTTAATGTGTATCAGAGAAAACTGAATCTTATTCTATTCTTTATTAAGTCTAAGCATAGATTTGTGAATAACACTGATCACTGTGTTTCACAAACAGATTTAAATATTTCCAGCTGTTATTCCGACCAATAATGGACCCAGAAGAATAGATTCCCGGAAGATTGATGCCAGCAAGTGTGTATCTGACAGAGTCTCAATGATACACAATGCCACCAAGGAAAAGGTATGAGTGTGTTGATGAAATGAATTAGTTTTGAAATTCTAGTCCAATATTTCCAGAACATGCATTACAACTGTGATAAAGTGAAAGCTGTGGCAAAATTAACAGCACTTTTCACTAAAATGTTTCCCGGTCTGTATTCTCATTTTGTCTAAAAGAGTAAAAGGTTTACCAACTGGCTAGTTGAGTTGGTGGAGCGCTGGGCTACAAACCCGAGGATTGTTTGTACAATACCTGGCCCTGCTACATATCTTGTTGCAGAGATTTGTCATCAAATCATTTCTATGGCTGTTCTCTCCCTACCTCTGTTTCAAGTAGGGCAGTTGTCAGTTACCGGCATAAGTATGTCACTTAGTAGTTGTAAACCAGATATCTCTGGAAAAGGGTTAGTTGGTTATCTGACCATTGTGATATCTCTTAAATTCTGTTGATAACGGCAAAAGATCCATCTTTACATACAAACAAATAACATTGTTTATTTTGTGATGCTATCTTAGCTGTTTATTGCTTACACAGTATTTAACTAGTCCAAGGCAGTGCATTTATTTTCCACTTACAAAAACAGCTTCCGCATTAAGATGTCCCTATATTATTTTCGATAATGTTCATGAGACCAAGTATACTGATTATCGCCAACAGATCAAATGTTCAATGTGTTTATAGTTTTTATGACCCCGGTAGGGTGGCATATAGTGATCGCACTGTCCGTCCGTCTGTCCATCTGAAATTCCGTCACACTTTGCGTTTAGGTTTTGTGTTTAGGTTAAGAAAAATGTGATAAAAGGGGGCATATGTCATCCTACGGTGACAAGCCTTGTTTATTTTTATTCACCCAATGGCCAACTGTCAGGTTTTTGTTGCAACCTTTCATAACTTTTGGCACAAAGGCCAGGCCCACAATGAACATTTTATATTGTTAATGTTTCTATAGATGTTGAAAATTAGCCAATCATTTATTAAACACTCTTAATACTAGAAGAATTAAGTTTCATATTGCTTATCAGGAACTTGTGACAAATATAAAATAAACTGTTGTCTTTTTTTTTCTCAAGCCGTACAAGCGTCGTCCAGTGACCTCAGAGTTGCCGTCAGTGGGTGTGGAGGATGTGGTGGACATACACAGGGACAGGGAGGGCGCGATACACGTGTTTGCACACCCGGAAGATGGCGTTATCCTTCACCAAGATGATAGGTTCACTGGCGAGGTAGGACTCTTGTGATTAAATGAGAGGTCGCAATTAATTTATCAGTAATAGCTATTTTTATAATTTTTCAACCAAGATTACAAAATTAAAAAAATAAATAATAAGAAAACTAAAATAAAATATACAGAGTCACCAGCTTTGTTTCGATTTCATTGTTTTTCAATCATAAATAATTTGCATTAATGCATCACAAAACACTAAATTTCTGCTTTTGACAAAAATATATCAATTTTGAACAGAAGTTACGTAAAAATTGCAAAATTAAGGTTAAATTTAAGGTTAGGTACAGCAGTTACAATAGATTAAAAACAAACCTCACCAATAAAATGCTGTTTATAAAAAAAAAAAAAAAAATTGTAGACTTCGATGGGACTGATAACTCTGTTAAAATACTGTTGCAACTACATATCATTCGGTCTGAAAACATATCAAAATTCGCTGCACCAAAATGAAATTTGCTGGCCAAACAAAGTGCAATATCTTAAGGCAAACACACTTCAGCTGTTTGAAATTGGGAGTATAATTCATGTGAATGCAGTGAAAGTACCGGTATAGTGTTATGGGTGGCACATGCAAAGTCAACTAGTGACAACAAACTGATGTTATTTACTCATGGCTGAAAAGTAAAAAATACATCTTTAACGAAGTTATAGAACAAGAAAAAACAATACGAAATATAAAAGCTGTATTCAATTGCTCAAATACTTCTGGGTTTATCCATTTATATTAAGGTTTATGGCTTCACAATACTTTGTGGTCGTATGACCGATTCTTTCTTATTTAATATTTATCATTCCCTCTAAAATTTCTCCTTTGGTCAGATGGTTTTTCAGAAGTCTGCTTTGATGAAAAATGATTTAAGCTACTCATACTTTTTGTTATTTAAAGGTAAAGTTATTTCTCTAAAAAAGAAAAGGAATGGCAGAGGGAACTGTAATAGTTTCTTTTATTAATCGGTGTAAGACAAATAACTTAAATGTTGGTATTGAGTGTACAGTGGTAGTGGACCTTGACAGAGTGAAGTCTTTCTGTGAAACATGTAATGCGATATGTATATTTATTTCTTATGTATAATGCTGGCATTGTTTTTCCATTTTTAGAGTCAAATATCAAGGGTAGATAAGTCAGAAGAAATCTTGCCAATCAACAAGAAACAATCATACAAGGTTGGTACTGGTTATTTCCTGTGTTTTACATCACCATCCGGGAAGACAGCATATAGCAGTTGCACTGTCTGTCTGTCTGTCCCACTGTCTGGATGCTTGTCCAAAAGTTCCTATCGCAGCCATAACTTTTCCAAAGATTGATGGATTAAAAAAAATGACACAAATGTGAACTATCATTAGGCTATGTGTCATGTGTAACGTCCGTCTCCCTCCTCAAAGGTCAAGGTCACACTTAAACAAAGGAATTGAAGCCAGGATTCCATAGTAGGCGCCTCACTTAAGGGACATTGACAGAGACAGCATCCATCATTCATGCTCACAATTCAGCGAAGGTCTTTTCTGGCCCGTTCCCTTACCCTCTTGTGGGACTCTTCCACACGCTCGGTATTGATTTCAACTAGAGTTTTGAAATTCTAGAGCTAAAATCTAGATGTGAAATGATGAATATTCAATACAGTTTCTGTTGGCCCTGCATTGGCTGTTGACACTTTTAATGGATCCGATGGGTACACAAACTTCTACTACCGGGATGCCTTTTTGACTAGCACAGAACATGATAAATGTAAGAGTCTCTTCAATGGAATCTTGGAATCCAGGATTGTATACATGTTTCAGACAGTATTCACGTTGAACTTAAAAATATTTGTAAAAGACTATAGGAAGAAAATGACGGAAGAAGGTGAATGGAAAAATGATTGTCCACAAGTTGTTCACAGACCTTACTATGACACAAATGATGCTTGGCATTTACATGTCTGGCCTGTTACAGATGAAAGGCTAAGCAATTCTATTTCAATGCAAGGCCAGTTACATTAAGTCTGGGCCAGTGATAGTAATAATGAGAACGCCAGACCTTGTGGCCAGTTATGGATATGTGACTTTAGTGGAGACTGAAAACATTGACATGTTTTTCATTAGTACAGTTTTTTTGAAATTGTTATTTTTTTTTATAAAAATGTATATGCATATTATAACTGTATGTTGTTGTTTAGGGGCTAGAACCTGACCCCATCATGAGGCTGAAGAGAATCATTGGTTTTGGAGGCAGCACTTTCAGAGATGTGAGTGTTTGTTGTACATAATTATGTTACTTCTATTCAAATATTTTTATTTAAAGTAACATATGTATGTATTAACGTTTTAGAAATGACCAAGCTGGGGCAGGTTTTGAAAGAAGACTTGGGGTATAACCCTCAGTCCATTATTGTTGAGCCAGTGCTATTATGCAGCCCTGCCTTTTCTCTGCCATTTATTATATTATCACGAATGTATTTGGGGCTCCAATACTTGGATCATGTACATGCAACTCAGTTTGCATTATATCAAACATAAGTTATATTTTTGCTGCTCTTTTGTTTTATGTTGGCCAAGATATTCATTTGCTGTAAACTTAACACATATTGCACATTAGTTACCAGTTAAATGTTTTTGATTTTCAATTGGTTAACTTGCTATAATTATAGTTCATTGATTAGCCTTATTAAGCATACAATATATTACTAAAACTAACAATACGGGGCAATTTTGTACTGATATTCAGTTAAACATACACCTGCATTGTGAAATCCTATAACCATGTTCCAAGTGTATTCTCACAGGTAGTTGTTAATGTTCATGTATATGGCCCGCGCTCTGTGAAAAATGGGGTTGTATGCATGTGTGTAAAGTGTTGTCCCAGATTAGCCTAGGCTTACTGCACAGGCTAATCAAGGACAACACTTTCCGCTTTAACAGGATTTTCGTCAATCAGAGTCTTCCTCCAAATGAAAAATATAATAAAAGTTGAAAGTGTCTTCCCTGATTAGCCTGTGTGGACTGCACAGGCCACTTTAGGCACATGCATTAAACCCCCTTTTCACAGAGCGAGGCCCATATGTATATACCGATAGTCCACTTCTCCATTACAGGCACTGTGGACTGAAGATGGACTGTCCCTCATCTACCCTTGCCATGCAGTTGTGGTCGCAATGAAGATATCAAATGGGCATCAGAGATTCTTCATTGGGCACACAGACAAAGTAACTATTGAACATTTTGTATTTTCTATTAACAGTCTAGCCAAAAAAATCCCTTAAGTTCTTGTCTTTCAACTTTTTGAACTAAGGTCAGGGATATTTAAAGGTTAACTTTCAAAATTATATTCTTATTTTGTTCACATTGTAGTTCACAATCACTGCATGAACAGCGGTGTTGGGGGGGGGGGGATGTCAGCATGATTCCAATGTAATTTAATTGTTTTTGTTTTCAAATGTAGGAATATAACTGTAGTGAAGATGAGATAAAATAAATTGTTGCAGTGGATTGTACACCTTTTAAACACTCAACAAAAGTTTGTTCTGTGGATAATATTAAACTTTACTTACATGTAAATATGAAAGAGTAATGAATACACAACAACCGTTCAATTATGAAAACAATTCACACAACTTTATTATTGGACATAGCAAAGGCCGTTAAATGGCATGTGCTGCACATGTTAATCTGGGACGACACTTTACGCACATGCATTTAACCCCCTTTTCACAGAGAGCTTCTCAATTGTAGGTGTCTGCCATCAGTATGACTGGTAACTCCGAGCTGCTGGCCAGTGGTCAGACTGGACCCTTGAGCGTGGTGAGGATATGGAGAGTGGCCAGTGGGGAGTGCCTGGCCCTCTGTAAAACACACGCACACTCTCTCTCATCTCTCAGGTAAGAGTAGTCCTCTGGACCCGTATTAACCAACCAACTCTCAAACTTTGGGGGAAAAAAATAGACTTGAAGGCCCTGTCACTCAGCAGCAAAAAAACGCTGTTGCATATGAGAAACATGAAAAATGTCGTAAATATTTTTATCACTATCTGACCTGCATTGTGGGAAAACGGGGTTTATGCAATATCCAGCCAGTGTAGCTCCAGACCAGCCTAAGCAATTGCGCATACTGGTCAGGAGCTACCCTGTCCACTATAAAGTTAGGTTTTGTGGTCTCATAAACAGACAGGGTAGCTACCGACCAGACTGCGCAGATACACAAACTGGGCCGGAGCTACCCTGGCCTCATATGGCATAAGAATCATTTTTTGCATAAAGCAGTTCATTTATGCACATTTATAACTCCTCAATTGTTGTGGCTGTGGTGGGTACTGGTAATAATCTTGACTCTGCGACATGAATATCTGCCTGGATTGGACGCTGTAGACAGAACTATGCACAATATCTTCATATGTGCTAGGCATGCGCTTTGCATTTGCTATAATTGCTTCCCAAATAATGCCTTTGCAGCATAAATGCGTAACAAACACTATACATACAATATTCATTCACTGCAATTCGCTCACATTTACGCCTATTTCATTACATCTTGACATGTCGGTATCATTCAGTAGTTCAGTGCATCTTACCTGCTATTCAGTCATTTTCAAAAATGATGTATGTTTCCCTCTTGATGATTTTGTTTCATTTGCTCTCAAAATCATGGAAATTTGGAATTGGCAGCGTTACCCATACATTCTTTTACGTCCTGGTGTTTAGAAAGGACTCAAATTGTATGCTCGCTGTTTAAAGCTTTAAGCTGTAGTCTTTTCTTGTGTGTAAATATACTGTTATTAATGTGTTTGGCAGCATTATCTGATCAATGTAACAAAAACATGCTAATGTTAGGAAGGAATATAATCCAAATAAGATTCATATCACTATCAAGTTTGTATCAAACAGACACATGCAATTTAAATTAACTCTTGTAATGTTTAGCTCGGCTGTTTTCGAAGAAAACCCGAGGTGTTGTCATTGCCAGCTTGTCAGCCATTTTGAGTGGTGAAAAGGTCAAGGTCATCCTTCAAGGTCAAAGGTCGAAAAAACAAAATCCAAGCACCCACAGCCGAGCGTTGGCACCCGCTATGCGGTGCTCTTGTTGTACTTGCTACCTAGTAACCTTATGTGAATGTGTACATATGTTTTCATATTTTGTTTCAGTTTCTCACATAAAGGGACCAATCTGTGTGGTGTAGGGAAGGATAGCCATGGCAAAAACGTAAGTGAAATTATACACATAATGTGTCGTGTTCTGAGAAAACTGGGCAAAATGCTTGTGCGTAAATTGTCATCCCGGATAAGCCTGTGCAGTCCGCACAGGCTAATCAGGGACGACAATTTCCGCTTTTATGGAATTTTTCGTTTAAATGATGTCTCTTCTTAGCGAAAATCCAGTTTAGGCGGAAAGTGTCGTCCC
>VMBQ01003001.1:63326-91684 GCA_007657795.1 Dreissena rostriformis
CTTGAAAGAAGGCAACAGTAGCACTGTATGGCTTCACAAATGTCCAGATTTCGGTATAACAATTCTTGTCTCAACCTTACATTTTCCATATACACTACGTCTAAAGGTGTTTCCATCATAATAGATCGCGTCGACAGTGGCTGAGCACCGCAGGCGTTATCGGGAAATCGATCTCACGGTGGACCACCGCGATTGCGGTGGACCTAGGCAATCGCAGTGGACCACCGCGGCCTCAGTGTTTTGCGGTGAAATACAGGTTAATGTGATTGGGCATGAATATTTCGATATTGCAGACCAGCGCTTCCAAACATTTTCAAAAGTTAGAAGTCCGCTTGTATTTCAATATTTTAGTTAACCCTACCATATGTATTGATTGCTGAATACTTACATGTTCCAACTCTATCCATTACATTATAATCCCATATAATAACGATTTCTATTTTAAAAACCAAGATATGACTGATATGAAGAAACTTACCCAATGTGTTTAAAAATTTCATTAACGTCCGCCAGTTTATGCATGTGCATATACAAAATGAATTATGTGATGGGGGGATTCCGATTGGACATGCGTGAATCAAGTGACAGGTCTAGTGTGAGCATCGAGAACATATTTAGTGAAAATGACCAATCAACGAGTGTATTAAAATTTAGATTTAACAGAAATTAAAACATCTCATTGTTCTCTGCGCTATAAGGTTTTTATGCGAAATTTATACACCCACGCTCTCCATGCTGGTAACGCGACGCTATACATACAAGTACACGTACAATTTTCGCGCGCTTTTATCGGGACAATAGTCGTCAACACTAAATTTAATGATGCTCATTTGAGAATTCAACAAAACACGTACCAACACCGCTAGATGTATGCTCGTGCTTCCATATGATGCATTGTTTTCCAGAGAGTGTGAATATTTGTTTTGATTGTAATAGAAAATACCGAAAGAAGTGAGAAGATGCGTTCAATTACCATCTGTTCTGTTATGTGTAAATGGATGTAACATCAAATTCTCCATTTTATTCAATATAGTAAATTCATGTAGACATTAAATTCTCCATTTTATTCGATATAGTAAATGGATGTAGACATCACATTCTCCATCATTATTTTGTAAGAAAACAAGCGTTTTATTCGTATTGTAATACGGCACATGTACAATAAATAGACATTCATATACATGTATGAAAAAATCATATTTATAACATGATCAGTACATGTATTTGAATGCATGTTTATACTATAAATAATAAAAAGCTCGTCAGCGTTGTTACTATGTTCCTTTTTTTCCGAAAACCATATTCTTGGTTGTATCTGAAATAAAAGAGTAAAACAGTTTATAAAAAGTTAAATGGGAAATTATGACTTGTTAAATTCACCGCGATTTCTTAACAACACTTCTTATGGATACTTTATAAATTTGATATACATTGTATTTACTCAATGCACAACATTATTGTAACACAGTAAGTAAGTCAATCTTTACCATAATATTACAATTTCTTTTAATACGTTATTTTACATACAGTGTATGTAACAAAATAAACTTGTTATTAAACAAAGAACAGGTATACACATAGTCATTGGCCAACATGACAACTGATCTTTTCGCATGACTATGATATTAAAATATCGCGAAATTTCATACTTACTGCGGATGTCTCGAATTTGTACATGAACATTTATTCGATCCAATACATATAGCAAAAGAAACAGGAAATCACAAAAATAGTTTGATATCAAATAACATGTACAGTCTAACCTGTCAATAAAGACCACTCAAGGGATTTGGTCATTGTGGTCTTTGTTTACAGGTGGTCTTTAATCGCAGGGTCGATTAAAAGGAATTGAAAGGATTGGGAGGAAATCGTTGTGGTCTTTATGGACAGGTGGTCTCTATTAAAAGGTGGTCTCTGGGACAGGTTTGACTGTACATGTAACATGTTTGTATGTAATTGTTGGCGAGTTATATATATACACAAACGAGCAAGGGTTTTCCAAAGGTTAACAAAAAACAAATCTTTAATTAAGAACAACAAGGGATACTTCATGCAGAAACAATTGAAACAAAACCTGAAGCATAAAACAAAAAACTATACTCATGCTCTACGTAAGACATGTCAATAATTCTGTAAAGAGGGCAAACACGAGAGAAAAGAGTTGAACATTCTGTGATTTTATTATGAATTGCATGTACTACATGTACATACAAAGTTTAAGAACAACATTATACGATCTGCAATGTGAATGAACATTTACATTTCGATATTGCAGACCGTACATTTGTATGATTTGTATAATGTTGTTGTTGCACATGTATTTCACCACGAACCACCTAGACCATGGTGGTCCACTGCAATCGCGGTGGTCCACCGCGATCCCGGTGGTCCACCATGTGATCAATTTACCTATAACACCGAAACTGACACCGCAATTCGCCACTGCGACATCACCGTGTTCAACAGTGTATCGCTGTGAGATAGTAATTGTCCACCTTAGTCTGAATCACGGTGATGCGTGGTGGCTGGCAGAAATCGCGCAAGAGGTAGTGTATTGATGGATCTTAAAATTACATATCAGCCATGTTAACCTTCATTAGACAACATGTCTTGTGTATCACCTGTTAGTGTATATCTTCCTCAAAATCCAAGGTCACACTTAGAAGTCAAAGATCAAATTAAGCACAAAACAGCTTGAACATTCCTGTCTCAGCTTTTTTTGCCATTAATTAATTAATTAAAAAAATAAAATAAGTAAAAATGTAAACCATGAAAAAACAACATGTTTCACTCATCTCTGTACCTTAGAGGTCAAGGTCATTTTGAGTTGTCAAAAGTCAAATGTGCTAAAAAATAGCTTGTTTTTGACATTAGTGTACATTTAAGACACAAGTGGAATGTAAGAACATTCATGCCCTTAGGACAAAGGTCTTGTTTATTAAATACAGTTTTTGTATTTTTATTTATTATTATGTATGATCTTTTTTTGGAAAAATATGCTAAATATTTAAGAAATATTACTTAATTTAAGAGGTATTTTTACATACAGTGATCTTAATATTAAAAACCTGGCTATAGAAAATAAAACAATTTAATGACTGGATTGATAGAATAGACCTAAAATAATCAACATTACTTTAAAGAAATCACCGTGAACAGCAAAGGTTATATATAACACATTAAAGTTAAGTAAAAGTTCAATCCAGTGACCAGATTATAAATTCATGTGTGTCTGTATATCTTTATTTTTAGTTCAGCATGTCATCAGAATCATATTTGTTACCAAAGAGGCACAGATTCTAAAATAATTTCTTGAAGGCAAATAGATCTAACAAGCCTGTCTTTAAAAAAATTATGATATGAGTTAGCCCGGTTTTAAATTTTCCATGCTTGTTTAACCCTTTGCATGCTGGGAAATTTGTCGTCTGATAAAATGTCGTCTGCTGAATTTCTAAAATTAGCATTTTCTTCGATTGTTTTCAAAGAATACTATCAGAATAGCAGACAGTTTGGATCCTGATAAGATGCCACGTTCTGTGGCGTCTCATCTGGATCCAAACTGTTTGCAAAGGCCTTCAAAATCCGGTTCCAGCACTGAAAGAGTTAAGGGATTGTTTGAGTATAAATCTCTATTAACATGCTATTTTGTTTTCTCGCCAGGATGTTATCATGTGGGCGAGACAATGTGAGGCTGTGGCGGGTGAAGGAAGGCTCTCTGAGGTCAGCGCCGGTCAATCTGGGAGAGTACCATAACATGGAGTTCACAGACGTCGCCTTCGAGGCAGGCTACAACCCTAGCAAGGATCCTGCAGATAGACTTGTGTAAGGGCATTGATTGTTATGTAGTAATTTATGTAATAAGGGGCTTATGAAGAACTGTCTCTTAAACATTTTAAGTTTAAATACAGATAAGTAGCATATGAATTCCTTTGCTTGATTTCTTTTACATTTAAGCACAAACTATAAGCAAATAAAATCATTTGCATAATTTCTCTTACTTTAAGGTTTAAATACAGATTGGTGACAAAGTCAAAAGCTATGCGGAGCTCTTGTCAGCGTCATCCTAAAACTACTTTGGCCATAACTTTTGCAATATTGAAGATATCAACTTGATATTTGGCATGCATCTGTATCTCATGGAGCTGCACAATTTGAGTGGTGAAAGGTCAAGGTCATCCTTCAAGGTCAAAGGTTAAAAAATAAAAAAATCCAATGGAAGTAACAAGCTTTAAAGGGAGATAATTTCTATACCTGCCAAATGATAAATAGAAATTTTATTTCAAAGTGGCGCAGTAGGCTGCACCCACAGCCGAGCGTTGGCACCCGCTTTGTAGTGCTCTTGTTCACATATGAAATCTGTCTCCTTGGACCTATGGTTGCATCCCCTTTGTCCACTGTAGGTATGCCTGTAGCAGGTCCGGTCACATCTTTGAGATTGACCTGAAGAAGGTGGCCGTACAGCACGTGAGGCGACTGCTGCCCAATGAGGCCCGCTCTGACAAGGACAAACAGACCTTCAGATCGGGTAGGAAGCTGCAGACTCCGTGAAACCTGTAAAACAGACAAAGAATAACAAAGTCTGATAAAGTCGGATGTGACTTTTTCATTACAATGTTTGACAATAAATTTTAAAAGTTCAAAGGTAAAAAGCATGCATGTTTTGCGGATTGACCAAATGTCTTTCTGAGGTTTTGCTGTGTCTGAAAAGTGTGACTATAGCAGTTTAATATGAGCCATGTCTTGCATAAAAAAATGGGTCTTGTGCCATATTTGGCCAGCATTACTCCAGACAAGCCTGTGCGTGCGTAGTCTTCACTCTTGTCAGGATCTACTCTGTCTGCAAGTAAGACCACTTAACCCTGCATGATTATATAGAGGACAGGTTAGCTCCTGACCAGTCTGCGGGCTTGCGTAGGCTGGTCTAAAGTTATGCTGGGCGCATATAGCAGAAGACTGCGGGCTTGCGTAGGCTGGTCTAGAGTTATGCTGGGCTCATATAGCAGAAGACCCATTTTTGTTTGAAGCTGCTCATATAGCCATGATAAGTAATATTGTAATAATTTTAGGTAGTAAATCATCGGTTTTGTTAGCTTATTTATTACTATTTTATTAACTAATTTCGGTAGGGTAATAATATTTTACATTTGTTTGTGATAGATTCTCAATGGCGATTCATGCTGTTCATAATGGTCATGTTTACTTAACTCAGGAAAAAAAGCAAAAGCGCATCATATTTAAAAAGTTGTTACCAGCCTAGATCAATTACCTAAAAATATCTTAATTGTTTCAAACAAAACAGTTTGTACTTATCAGATGTATATATTTCCCCACTTATACAAACCTAGGTCCTGGGATAGCTGTGAACAGCATGGCCATTAACGAGACGTTTTGTGTGACGGGTTCCGACGATGGTTTCATGAGGTTATGGCCCCTGGATTTTGCTCACGTGTATCTAGAGGCTGAGCATGAGGGTCCTGTCACGGCTGTCGACTTCTCGGCTGATGGACTCAAAATACTGGCTGGGACTGCCATGGTACGTGAAGATAATGCTTTTGGTAGTCAAACTTTACTTGTTAAATTAGCATTGTAAGAAAATATTATTACATGCATATTTTGTTGTTCTTCAGTACCTGATGATGAAAATTAATGTGAAGTCAAATTGAACAATTATGTTTCATGGTGCTGCAAACATGTTAATTATCCTTATAATATAAATGATTTACTCCTTACAAATGGCCTTCTACACACTTGACATGTACTACTAAATTGATAGTTGTGTCAGGTTTCATGGGTAAATTTATTCCTTTAAAATTTCTTAATTTACTAATTTTGCCAGTCTTAAATTCCCAATTTTTATAATAGTGCCCTCTTAAAATAAATATGCATTTTTCTGTCGAAATATTAATGAATGTAGAGAATCTTAATTAAACAAAATAAATACATTTTAACACCACTTACATCAGCATTAGATAAATCTTTTCTTCACTATTTTGTCCTTTAATTTTTTAAGTCACCAATTGCAACAAAAGTCAAGTATTATTGTTTGCTCTATGCAGGGCAACCTAGGTATGCTGGATATCACTTCGCGTGGCTACACGACCATGATGCGGTCCCACGTGGGCAGCATTCGCAGCGTGGCTGTGGACCCCTACCGGAAACACATAGCAACGGTTGCCGAGGACAACACTATCAGGGTCTGGGACTCCGAGAGTCTGCAACAGGTACAGTGCATCTGTCAGCTGTGATTATACTGTCATAAACATCTGGATTTTGTTGTCAAGACTTTAGGCAGCAAGATATTGTCAAAACTTCTTGTTATAATTTTAGTCTCTATGGAATATAACATAGTCTTCTAGAATTTTGCACTTTTTTTATTTTTTAACAATTTTTTTTTATTTACAGTCTGACATGAGTTAAGACTTTATACAACAAGATCGATGTTAGTTTTATATGGGATTGCAAATAATGAAATTATACGTCTTCAATTTTTATGCGCCTTTTGGAGTTACTATGGAAAAGGATAACTGTAATCGGATAAGCTTGAATTCTGTTCTTTTTGTGTCGCCTGACTATGGTCAGGGGACATATAGGTGTAACTTCGTCGGCGGCGGCGGCGGCGTCGTCTGCGGCGGCGTCACACTTTTCGAAAAAGGCTCATAACTTTTGTGTCCCTTCAGATATTGCTTTCAAATTTGGTATGCATGTGTATCTGAAAAACACCTTTCCATACCTTTCCATGTGCATACAATTTTTTACCCCTTTGACCTTGAACTTGAGGTCAGCGTTCAGAAATCTGCGACCGCGATATGAAATCTGCGACCACGTCTCTCATCATCCTGCACACACCAGCATCACCCAACCTCATTTTGACCTTGACCTTATTTTGGACTTAGACTTATTGAAATGGGCCAATTTCTTGGTTAACCCATTACCATCAGGCGACACATCCAACTCGCGGAGTTCTAGTTCAGTATTCTATGTAATAACGTGTTTAAAAAAAAAAACATCATCAAAACAGGTATCTGACACATCCTCTGTTTACCTGTACTTCAGCTGTACGACTTTAGCGCCCCCAATGAGTGCCCATGTACCATCAGCTATCACCCGTCCAGGCAGATCTTTGCCTGTGGCTTTGAGAGTGGAGTGGTGAGAGTCTTTAATGTGCAGACCACCACCATGCTGGCAGAGCACAAGTAAGTCAGTGAATAGAAGTGATTATAAAGTTATAAACATTTCAAAGTTAGAATAATTAAATCGTGGTTGTATCTCTTGTAACAGAAGATATTTACAGCCTAGAATTGGTTACGTTTCAATTACAATCAGACAAAGGTAAACAGTCATTTATTTGAAAATAGTAAACAAATACATAGAAGAAGTTCTTGATATACAGAAGGCACTCTTTTTATGCCCCCCACTTCGAAGAAGAGGGGGTATATTCTTTTTGGCCTGTCTGTCTGTCATTCTGTCTGTCTGTTTTTCCCAAAACTTTAACCTTGGTTAAAGTTTTGTCATAACTTTGGCATTAACTTGGCATGCATGTGCATCTCATGGAGCTGTACATTTTGGGTGGTGAAAGGTCAAGGTGAAGATTATCCTTCAAGGTCAAAGGTCAAAAAACACAATCCAAGGGAAATAATAAGCTTAAAAAGGGAGATAATTTCTAAACCTGCCAAATGATGAATAGAAATTTTATTTCAAAGCGGCGCAAAAGGGGGCATTCTGTTTCTGACAAACACATCTCTTGTTAAAATCACAAAACTCATACAGAAAATCTCTTACATTTGTGTGAAACTGTTTTATCATCTAAGCATTTGTGAATCAGCAGACACCGTTTCATTTGATGCTCATTTCTTGATGTAGTGATATTTTGGTATACTATACGTATTGGATAATATCGCAAATGTAACAAACCATATTATCTTATTGTAAACCTGAGTGTGCATTATTTTAGGCAACACAGAGGCAAGGTTTGTGGCCTATCGTTTAACCCAAATGGAGACTACCTGTACAGTTCCTGCTCCCTGGGCTCTCTAGCCATGTACGACGCAACATCGGAGAATTATCCACTGCTCCGTCTCCTTGGAAACACGACTGCCAGGGGAGAGAAGTACTGTCCAGACGGACTTGCAGTCAGTCCCGACGGCAGAAGGGTTGCTTTCATTGGCCCTACGGAGTATACTGTGACATTCGTGGATTCAAAGACCCTCGATGAAGTAGGCATTAATTGGTCATTTAGTCTTAACAAGTATTGCAGTATCTGAAAAAACAGAAGATGTTTGGAAAACATCCTGAACACATATAATTGGGGAAAAAAAACTTATTTAAAGTTTAGTTTACTGTATACTGTTCTTGTAATATGTTTATTTTCTACAAAAGTAGATTGGGGATGAGATTAACACTAAACAAATGTATCTTGTATAGAATGTTTTGCGAATGCAACAATTTCATTCTCTTGGCTTAACATACAAATGTATATATTTGTTTGATTATTTAGGTTGATCATATGCTTGACCACATAATGACACAGTTAAAAGAATTTTTGAGAAAATTCAGACTTGATCATCCCAAAAAAAATTGTACACAGCATGTCACTATAAAAAATCACAAATTCTCTTGGCACATTCCCCCGGAAAATCAAAGTAATCTTAACATGTATCTCCCGCAGACGATGCGTATTGACGTGTCCAGTGTTGGTCACTCAGGCAAGTCGCGGGTGGACACGGCCACCAGGATATACTACTCCCCTCAGAAGGTGGACCATCTCCTAGTGGTCACTGGACACAATAAACTGCTCAAGTTTGAGGCACGCACTGGCAGGATCCTCTCAGAGGTAACTCTACTATAAGTTGACATTATGGTGCGGTATTTTAAAGTTCTGAAAGGGCAATTAATTTGAGAATAGTTCTCTTAGATTAAATAAAGAATAGTTCATGAGTCCTTGTTTGAAGCAGTTAAACCAATTAAGCCCAAAATTCTAATAACATTACTGAAGACCAAGAAAATGTATCAAGTCATTCTATGTAAAACAGATCATGTAAGGAAACCAGGTTCAAAATTTACCAGTGAAGGGTTTGGCGGTTTGTGCTTATTTTGATGACTGTTTCATAAATTGAGTACTGATGATTTAATATTAATTCAATCATGGGTCTTCATTGCTGGCCAGTCATTCTTTTGAGTGTTTTGTGCAGAAGTATCATCCAACTGTGCAAATTAGTCATGAGCCGATCTCTGCTATAACTAGTTAGTATTGTCCTTGATAAGCATGTGCAGTTGCACAGGCCAATCACGGACAACACTTTCCGTCTAGACTGGATTTAGGTTAAGAAGAGAAGAAACGAAAAATTCCATAAAAACAGATGTGTCGTCCCTTGTAAGCCTCTGCTGACTGCACAGACTAATGTGGGATATTACTTTACGCACCTGCTGACTGCACAGACTAATGTGGGATATTACTTTACGCACATGACTTAAGCCCAGTGTTTAGAGTGACTCGCATGTAAGTGATGGGCTAATATTTCCTGTAGATTGAGCACATTCACAAGAACAACTGCTCTTCCCTGGCCCTGTCTGAGAACGGCCGCTACCTGGCAACCGGCGGAGACAAGGCCATTAAGATCTGGGACTACAGCATGAAGCTGGACATCAACTTTCAGGTTAGAAAGGGGCTGATGAGGTATATGACATTGACGTGTCAGGTTGAAAGATTTCTTTTCAGAATTTCATTTTTACTTGTTTAAGTTACTAGCCAGCTAGCTCAGTTGATAGAGTACTAGATTACAAATCTGAGGATCACAGTTTTGACTCTCAGCCGGGGAACATAACTTTTGTGGGGATTGGTCATAAAAATATGTGGCGTGTTCTGAGAAAACTGGGCAAAATGCTTGTGCGAAAAGTGTCATCCCAGATTAGCCTGTGCAGTCCGCACACTTTCCGCCTAAATTGGATTTTCTCTAAGAAGAAACATCATTTTAACGAAAAATTCCATTAAAGCGGAAATTGTCGTCCCTGATTAGCCTGTGCACAGGCTAAGATGACAATTTACGCACAAGCATTTTGCCCAGTTTTGTCAGAACACGCCACATATTTCTTTGGCCATTCTCCCCCTACCTCTTGGCAGTTGTCACTTACTTGCATGTGTACAGTAAGTACTGGTAAAGGAGCTCCTAGGAAAGTGTGAGTTGGTCTTCTGACCAACATGATATAACTGAAATAGTCTTAAAAAGACATAAACGGAAGAAAAAAACCCAACTATCTTTAGGTTTCTTGTAGTAGAGGCTTTTGGTAATGGAACCTTGTTTTCTCATGTAATTTCGTTTCTCATGACCCTTTAAACTGGTAATCAGATTGAGGAAACATGCTGGTAACAAAGTTCTAGTCTCACACTTATT
The DNA here is from genome assembly GCA_007657795.1 of Dreissena rostriformis. NCBI lineage: Eukaryota > Metazoa > Mollusca > Bivalvia > Myida > Dreissenidae > Dreissena > Dreissena rostriformis. The sequence goes on from VMBQ01003001.1 coordinate 73,715, forward strand.
CCAAGGTCCAGATACATACTTATCAGAGCATATGTTAAAGCAAGTATGCATAAACACTTCATATCACGGGTTCATCTAGTCAACTTGGTTATTCAAAAATGTTTGCAAATTGGAGAGACTAAACTATTGTAGATTGAACACACTGTCTGCTGGAACTAAATTGAACCCATTATTGTCTGTTACTAATTTGAAGTTCCTTCATTTCTGATATCTTAGTCAGTTGGCAACGAAAAGTCTTCTTGTTCTAAATCAGTTCACAATTTATGAATTTACAGAAGGTAATAAATTATGGGCAAGATTAAAAAGTTGAATATTCTTATTCCTTGCAGTTATTTATTGGCCACTCGGAGAATGTGTCTCGGCTGATATTCACGCCTGACAGCAAGAACCTTCTCAGTGTGGGGGAGGCCCTCTATCTCTGGGACTTCCTGGCCTACAGGCCGCCCTCCCCTTCAGAGTAAGTAGCTACTGGGGTATTGTGGTGGTGTATTGCTCCTTTCTCAGATTGATGGGACAAGAGGTGTTATAATGTATTAACGCTAAGTTTTGTTTTTTTGTCAGATTTTAAAACAAAACAAGCTTATTTATATATATATTTATATATATATTGATATATATATTTATATATATATAATTATAATTATTCAGTTAATGCTCTGGCACTATATTTAAACTTGTGTACTATAAGTGAGTGAATGATATTTTATTATCTGTGTACAACTAATAAAAAACTACAACAAAAAACTACAACACACTTAGCAAACAAATGAATTGTTAGGAATTCTAAATCTTCCTTTCCTTCATAATGTCAACTGACATCAATGGTGGTTTTTGAACTGAACACGACTGACAGTTACCAGGGTACCCAACCATTCCTTTCAGAGGCAGAGAGTACCGGGAGAAGGACTTTCTGACAGGTAACACTGGCAAGCCCACAAGTGTGTCATTCAGCCGCTCCAAGACACGCGGGCATAGTCCTGCGCGGGAGAGTCCAAGCTACTCATTCCTGGACCATCCGAGGCAGACACCCCCAAGACCTGCCAGATTGGATTCTCCTGGTAGAATAGGTGACCTTAGCTCCATACAGAGGGACCCTTATGAAGGTAAATGTATTGTTTGTTTCAGAATTTGGCATTCTTTTAAAACATTATTTTATTTCACTGATATTTACGTATGTGTATGAGATACAGTCTTCTTGCTGCTTAAACAAGGGAAATCATGAGCCTGGAACCTCCTTTTTTAAAGTGTTTCATCCATTTAATCCTAGGATACTCTTGGAGTGGTCGGGTTCTCAGTGATTATCAGCCAGTATTTGTCTACTTTTGTTAGAAATAAAAATAGATAAGAATTGTTTCGCATTTGATGAAATAGATGGAAAAATAATGCTTTAATGCTTGTATGCACCTTCCGCTTGTTGGAAGTATATTGTGCAATTTTTGCTTGACATTCATTGAGCTGGTAATAGTTAATTAAATAATCTCAATAAGTGAATTCATCCTAAAAAAAGGTTCAGATAAACATTTGTGTTTAAATGGTGGTGATATTACACCCAAAATACATAACTATACTTATTGGAAAAGTAATCAAGCCAAAAACCATAAATACATGCAAAGTGTATCATATCTGGTAAATGGAAAACTTTATTGTTTGTAAGAAGTTAGTAATTGAAAGGTTTGTTTATTTGAAAAATTGAGTTTTATTACATCGGCAGGCTAGATCAGTAGGTAGAGTGGTGGACTACAAATCCAAGGACTGTGGCTTCGACTCCTGGCCTGCCCACATAACTTGGGTATTGGTCATGACATTATTTTTACTACCATTCTCCCCCTACCTCTGATTCAAGTAAGGCAGATGTCAGATACTGGCATAGGAATTTGCACTTAGTGCTGGTGAATCAGATAACCTAAAAAGTGTGAGGAGGTTAACTGCCTTCTGTGGTTAGACTGAAATACTGTTTTATACAACAACAAAAATGTACATGTACAAGTGTTTCTGGTTGCAGATGATGTTGAGTCTGTGGCCTCAGAGAGGGAGCCTGTGCTGGCTGCAGCCCCTGGATCCCTGGGGCGACGGCGACCCCAGTCTGCACTCAATGGCTCCTACACACATAATACTGATGAACCTGTACGTGGCGCGAGAATGTAGTTTTTGAAGCAATATTGATCAGAATCACTAATCATCACTGTTGTTTTGTACCATTTGTTACTGATGGTTTTCTTGATTTGCTTGAAATGATTTTATTTAAGACAATAGAGATTTATAATTTTTTATGTTGATCGTTGATATAAAAAATTCATATATGTAAAATACTTTTTGTTTTTTGTTTACCGGAGCACCTCAAGGTGAGCTTTTGAGATGACTCCATGTCAGGCATTCATTGTCTTGCTTTGTGCAGGAGGCGTTGTGCATCATCAACTTTTAGCTTGTAAACACTTGAGAGGCCACACATTTTCAGAATGTTCATCTTGACAATATTCTAGGCTTAGTTCAAATCTGGATGACGCGTATCAAACAACTAGGTCACAAGGTCAAATATGAGACAAACCTTGTTACCACTCTAGAAGCCACTTTTATGACTCAATCTTGATGAAACATGGTCATAATCTTTATCTTGACAATATCTAGGCAAAGTTCAAAAGAAGGTATTTTGTTATGTCCCAAAACTAGGGACCAGCCCTGGGTACCGTTTTACTAAGCAACTTACGCAAGTCTTAGACTTACGCACATATTTTAAAATAATTGAATTTCATTTATTTCAGATTGATGCAAATTAATTTTTACTTGCAATGTAACATTATATTATGAATTTCATTAAAACATACCATATGACAATGTATCAAGAAGTTGAAGGAACTGAACTGAATTTAAAATATGTGCGATAGTCTACGAATTGCGTAAGTAGCTTAGTAAAATGGTACCTTGGGTAGTAGGGATACCTTTGAAGTATTTTCATGAAAAGTTAATGCCATTAAAAAAGATCATCCTGACTCAAAGTCAAGGTCACCACTTCAAGGTCAAAGGAATCTCAGAGGCATATATAACTTTGTCTTTGACTGCCTTGTGAAATCTCGTTTAAAGGCGGACAAAAACTAGGTCCCGGGGTGAAGTATTTGACAATTGGTGTACCTAAAACTCAGGTGGGTTTTGATTTTAGCTCTTTTTTCTGAAAAATATAAAATTAAAAAGTGTTTTAGTGCTTTACTATAGATAAAATATGGAAAAATGTCAACTTCTTGTAATATTTTTTTAAGAACACTTATAAACGAAAATCCTTTACATTGCATGGCTTCAGGATGAGGAAAGTGTGCCCATAAGCAACGGTCAGTATGGTCAGCATTTCACCAAGCACACCACACCAGCCCGTGTCCCGTGCAAGCGGTCTGCACCCACAGGCACAACACCACGCAAGAGGCACTCCGAGCACGAGATAGTCAGGCCTTCTGCACACAAGCACTTTGTACAGAGGGAGAAGAAACATGGCATGGCACAGGTTTGTTGAAATATCAAGATGAGATTAGTTTTGTTCTTCAACTTACTTTGTTTTTGTGTTTTCCCCTTTGAGCCCCTCTTTAATAGATAACTCTGAAATATTGTTTTGATTTTTGTTGCAATTTATAATAGGCTTGCACTCTCAAGACATTAATCACCAGGGCCCGTATTCACCAACCCATTGTTAGACTTAAGTGTAAGAATTGGTTGGTGAATACGGGCCCAGGAGTATTGAAATATGTATCTCCTATAAGTCTTTGTTCATAAAGAGAAAGCATTTATCCCTTCATACCCGTATTACCAAGATAATACCCCATCTGATAAATGTTGATGTATTCAACACTTTTGATACAGCAAACATGCGCATTAAAGTGACGTCATCTTGATTATTTTAACTCTTTGCATGCTGGGAAATTTGTCGTCTGCTAAAATGTCGTCTGCTGAATTTCTAAAATTAGCATTTTGTTTGATTTTTTTCAAAGAATACTATGAGAAAAGCAAACAGTTTGGATCCTGATGAGACGCCACGTTCTGTGGCGTCTCATCTGGATCCAAACTGTTTGCAAAGGCCATCAAAATCCGGTTCCAGCGCTTAAAGGGTTAATGACTTCATTTGATGATAAGTATTGTTTTTGCAGCCATTTTATTATGTTTATTATTGAAATGAGAACAGAAAAATGTGAAAATGATAGGATAAATAGAAGACCAGGTAAGTGTTGAATACAATTAGTTTATTTGCTCAGCATGACAACCTTAGCCACTTAAAGGAAGGCTTTTACTTTAGGTTTTCAAAGGCTCCCCAAATAAACTTATCTTAATTCAACACTAATCTTGTATTCTCTATATATATTCATTTTCTGAAATAATGTTCATCTTTGGTGAATACAATCCAATTAAGTGTTTGAGATGTTATTCATGATGTATTGCAGCGTCGCTACACGGCTCCCCCCAACCAGGCGGGGGTACGACTCAAGTCTGTGATTGGCTACAATGGCAATGCCAGAAACAACATGGTCTGGCACCCAGATACAGGTACACATAAAGGAAATAAATCCTGTAGTATTTTATGAAAGCTTTGTATCAACAACTTTACTGACACCACAACATTTTTTGTTTGACATTATCATAAAAGCTTTTAGAACGATAAAGTAATGGCCAAAAGGCAGATATCTAATGATGATTTTTATGTCCCCCAGTCTACTGGGGGACATATTGTTTTTGCCCTGTCTGTTTGTTTGTTGGTTTGTTTGCACAAACTTTAACATTGGCCATGACTTGCAATATTGAAGATAGCAACTTGATATTTGGCATGCATGTGTATCTCATGGAGCTGCATATTTTGAATAGTGAAAGGTCAAGGTCATCCTTCAAGGTCAAAGGTCAAATATGTGGGTCAAAATCGCTCAAAAGGGGACATAGTGTTTCACAAACACATCACTTGTTTTTTTTTTTATTTTATGCATGTTCAACTAGGTCTGTGAGCTAGAAGTATAGATTCTTTATAACATTGTAATTTCATAAGGAGTTGAACATGCCAATTACAAAAAAAGAAGAAGCTCTATTAAATAAAATAAATTAAATTAAACCTTACCAATTGATTTTTGCAATGTTTAGCAATATTTCCAACATAAGGCATGTGCCAGTATGTATAATATATATAATTTACTAAAAAGTATCTTTTCTAGGTCTGTTTGTGTACACAAGTGGCAACACGATCATTTTGGAGGATCTGAACACCAACTCTCAGAAGCACCTTGCTGGCCACGTGGAGGAAATATCCACATTGGCCCTGCAGAATGACTGTCAGGTGAGACAAACACTCCAGACTGGTAGACATTTACCATGGAATATACACAGTCATCTCAACACTCCAGACTGGTAGACATTTACCATGCAATATACACAGTCATCTCAACTAGTTGTCAAATTTTTTAAGCCCAATTTCTTAATGCAATATTTGTGAGCTTGAAAATTTTACAAGCCCACCTGTATAAAACAGAATTTGAAAAAACTCATTTCTAAATTAAGTGCTTACACCTTGTTGCTTATTTGGTTTGTTTGTTTGTGTTTTGTTTTCATCCCAGGCTGGGGGTCGAACTGGTAATCCTCTTATTTATAGTTTAGCACTCTACCAACCGAGCTAGTGACCCGATTTGCTGCTTATTTCAATCTCTGTATACATCATACAGTATTTCATTAGTGTTATGTGATTAACTGGGGAAATGTAAATAGCAACAATACTGGTATACATTTACTTTTTTCACTTGTGGTAAATGTTACATTAATAACATAATTTCGTTCTATATGAGTAGTTAAGGTGAATATAAAATACTGTGCCTTTAAAAAAGTGTTCATTGAAAAAGAAAAGAGCACTATATATACTGCTCTGTCACTGTATTGTTAACCAGGTTTTCCGAAGGAAAAAACTGGTTATTAGATTGGCGAATGCGGGCGGGCTGGCTGGCTGGCGGGCGGGCTGGCGGGCGGAACAAGCTTGTCCGGGCCATAACTATGTCGTTCATTGTCAGATTTTAAAANCCCAGCATGCAAAGGGTTAGCACTCTACCAACTGAGCTAGTGACCCGATTTGCTGCTTATTTCAATCTCTGTATACATCATACAGTGTTTCATTAGTGTTATGTGATTAACTGGGGAAATGTAAATAGCAACAATACTGGTATAGATTTACTTTTTGCACTTGTGGTAAATGTGACACTAATAACATAATTTCGTTCCATATGAGTAGTTAAGGTGAATATAAAATACTGTGCCTTTAAAAAAGTGTTAATTGAAAAAGAAAAGAGCACTATATATACTGCTCTGTCACTGTATTGTTTTCTTCATGAATTGAAGTATGCATTCTTCATTGAACAGAAAAATTATGATATTAATTAACAGAAAATAATCAGTGCTCTAGATAAAAAAAAAATGTTTGGAAACTTTAAACTGCACAGGCTAATCTGGGACAACACTTTTTTCACATGCATAAAGACCGTTTTCCCCGAGCACGGCTGATATGTATTCCAGATGCTTGCATCTGCCAGTGGCAGTTTCGACATGTCTGGTAGTCAGATCTGCATCTGGGACCTCCAGAGCCTCGTGTGCAAGAAGGTCCTCACTCACCATGAGTACGACATCGTGTGCCTTGCCTACTCCAGGGACGACAAGTTCCTCATCTCCGTCGGTGAGTCACTTGGAGGGAACCGTTCTGAGTCATCATGTGAAAAAATGTATTTTTTGTTATGTTCTAAAGCCTGAATGGCCTATTTGTAGCCCTTTAGATTTCGATCCCAAAGGTCTTGGGTTTTTGCATCTGGTCAAGATCACTGTAACTTAAAAAAATAGAGAAAGAGCAACAGGTGGATTCTGGTCAATAAATTAAGCTTGCATTTACTAATCTTGATGAAACTAAGGATATATATAGCAAGCTTGCACAGATATCAATCTTGCACGGAGAATTTGCTTGGGATTGTATTTTGGGAGTGCCGGGTAAAGGTCAAGGTAACTGTAACTTAAAAGAAGAAAACGGATTATTGTCAATAATTTGAGTTTGGAGAAAAGTATTTTACTTTATTTTCGTATTTAAGTACATTACTTGTAGACTTAGCTTGTGATTGCATTTGGTGCTAGTCAGGGCAAGGTCATGGTCACTGTTACTAAAAAATTTACAATGGTTTCCACTTAATAACCTGAATTTTTAAAAAGTGATACTTTTTAGACAATTTTATGATATAAAACACACACTCAATGAATATTATAAATATATTGTTTATGCCCCCGGTAGGGTGGCATATAGTGATCACACTGTCCGTCTGTCCGTCTGTCCTTCTGAAATTCCGTCACACTTTGCGTTTAGGTTTCGAAAAATGCTCACAACTTCTATGTCCCTTGAGATATAACCTTCATATTTGGTATGCATGTGTATATGGACAAGGCCTTTCCATACGCACANCTTTGTCCGGACTCTTATTCAAATTGTATTCATCCGATCTTTACCAAACTTGGTCAGTAGTTGCATCTAGTTGATATCTAGGTCAAGTTCGAATATGGGTCATGTCGGGTCAAGAACTAGGTCATAGGGTCAATTAGTGCATTTTCAACGGCGCCACTTTGTCCGGACTCTAATTCAAATTGTATTCATCCGAAACTTTTAAACAACTTTTTATCCTGCGTCAAAGTGGTATGGGGGTATAAGTCACATTCAGTGACAAAGCTCTAGTTCAAGTTGAATTCACCAAACTTGGTCAGAGGTAGTATATAGATTATATATCAGTCAGGTCTGATTGGAGACATGCAACCGATTAACACATGCAATATTTTTATACGCCCGTTTTTTCAAAACAGGACGTATTATAGTTTCACCCTTGGCGGGCGGGCGGGCGGCGGCGTCCACAGCAGTGTCCGCTCTCTAATTCAAATAGTTTTCATCCGATCTTCACCAAACTTGGTTAGAAGTTGTATCTAGACAATATCTAGGCTAAGTTTAAATATGGGTCATGCCGGGTCAAAATCTAGGTCACAGGGTCACTTACTGCATTTCAAGGATTTAGCATGGTGTCCGCTCTCTAATTGAAGTAGTTTTCAACCGATCTTCACCAAATTTGGTCAGAAGTTGTGTCTAAATGATATAATCAAGTTTAAATGTGGGCCATGTCGGGTCAAAAACTAGGTCACGAGGTCACTTCATGCATTTCAAGCATTTAGCATGGTGTCCAAAACCTTCAAACGGGCGTATCTTGTGACAGTTTGGCATTCTTGTTAGACAATTTTATGATATAAAACACCCACTCAATGAATATTATAAATATATTGTTTTTAATATATTTTCTTTTTCATCAGGTGACTACAGGGACTGCACCATCGTGGTATGGAGCACGCAGAGTTACTGCATCCTGACCACGTCTAAGGCTGCGAGCCCGATACACGACCTTCGCTGGGACCCATACACAGTGAATGAGTTCTCCTCCGTCGGTCAGAACGGCACGGTATTGTTCTGGCTTCTTGATGAGACAACGTCCAACATCGGCCTCAATGTCCATGAGGGTGTGGTCCCAGACGACCTGCTCTACAAGAAATCTACGGTATGGATAATCAATTATGTAGATGGATGTCATATTTAGCTCGCCTGAACTTGTTCGTTGTGAGCATTTTTGTGATCGATCTTTTGTCTGTTGTGCATCGCTTAGTATTTACTTCTAACGGTCACATTCTTGCAAATCTTCATTAAGCTATTTTAGAACATTTGTCTTTACGATATCTCGATCAATTTAAAAAATAGCTCAAGTGGGGTCAAAAACATGGTCAAATTTGTGAAGGAACATTTCAAGTCAACTGGGTCAAGTAAAAGCTGAAGAAAGAGCTTTTGAACACAATAGAAGTCACATCTGCCTATGTGTACTGGAAGAATTGAACTCGGGATAGTTTAAAATATCTGTAAAGATTTTGAGTCAAACAGTGAAAAAGGTTAAACATGTCATAATACAAGTCTTTTCATGTGAATCAAAGCATCCTTAATGTTTTCCAATGTGTATCATGTTTATCATTTTAAATTTGAAATTTTATCACACAACCTGATCTTGTAAAGCTGTTTGTGAAACATATGCAACATAGGGCAAAATAATTGTAATTGTCCTTATGGTGTTATTGTGTATCATTGTCTTGTCATTGTGGTGTTGTTATGATGTAATTGAGGTGTCATTGTGTTGTCTTGGTCATTAAAGTATGGGACAGTCACTTCCTTGAAAGTGGAAAAAGGTGATAAAGCATTAGAGTGTTTGTTGTAATAACAAAATGTCTTGACACCTATCTGTCGTCAACAGGGCCTGCGTAAGGAGTGTGTTGAGTTCACGTGCAGCGTGTATGCAGGGGACAGCACTCTGTATACGGGCACGGACAACGGCAAGGTGGCCGCATGGGACACCAACAACAACAGCTGCTTCATGCATTGGGAGGCAGACAGCTCAGAAATAGGTGAGAATTCTGGTCTGTTTAATGTATGATGATGTTGCTCGGCATTGGACTTGTTAATGGAAGCTGAACATTTGGACTCATCTGACCATAGTGAATCAGTTGAATGTGTTCAGATGGTAGTAGATCAATTGACAATACACTATTGCATTTATAACAAGACCTGTTAAGGTCTATCAAACACTATTTTAAGCGTATGAAGGCTTTGACAAGAAAGATATGTCAAAAATTGCGAGCTTTCTGAATGGTTAATGTCTATTAAATCATGAAACAAGGCAAATTATACCTGCTTTTCTAAGGAGTGATCATCAGTCGCGGGAACCTTTTACTGACGGGCAGCGTGGGTAGGAACCTGCGGGTGTGGTCGGTGGTCGGTGTAGGAGAGATGAGGTTGCCGGGGGAGACACAGAACATCCGCACCGGGGGCCTCACCATGGAGGATGAGATGAACACAGATGGCGCTGTCGTCTCTGCCGCGTTTGATGACGCCATGGAAATGGTTGGTTGTGATTTTATTAGATGTTTGCTTCCGTTTAAAGTTCAATTCACTTATAGAACAAGGGCATTACAATTTTTAATGAGGCAATAGACAAAAAGACATGGTATGCCTTTTGTCTATTTAAAGCCAGAAATACAGCATTATACAGGCGAAGGAGGCTGACAGTTTTGAGTTGTGTTCTGGGTAATGTTTCTTAGAATTTTGTTTGCTTTACGATAATGTATAAAAATGATTCACTAGTACCAGCATTATCTGAATTTTGTTATATGCCTTTTCCAAATAAATAGTTTTTCACTTTTCATTCAGTTTTATTATATTATGTTATATTTTATAACAATATTGTGTTCTATGTCTTGTTCTATATTTATTATAAATAAAAATAAGCCGCTTTCTTGGAAAACCAGGCTAATGGATGTGCGTAAAGCATTCCAGATTAGCTTGTGCAGTATGCACAGGCTAATCAGATACGTCACTTTTCGCCAAGACTGGACTTTTGTGTAGAAGAGACATCCTTACAATAAAAATTCCATAAAATCGAAAAGTGTCATCCAAAATAAGCTTGTGCGGACTGCACAGGCTAACTTGGGACAACACTTAAGTCACATGCAATAAGCCCAGTTTTTCCCAGAGTGCATCTCATATGTATGTACTATTATTTCAGTGAGCATACTACATGTTTTCAGGGTATTGTTGGCACATCAGCAGGTACCCTGTGGTACATCAACTGGACAGAGCGAACCAGCATTAGACTGGTGTCCAGTCACATGAACAAGGTTTGATTCATTTGTTCTTAAAGTTTACTTGATTGCTGGTGCGCACAGAAATAGAGAAGTTGAGCGATGTTCAGAAATCTTAAAGAAGGTCTTTTGATTGAAAAACATATTTTTAATTTGAGTAAGATTATTAACACGTGATGTGATGTATTTTAAAAATAACTTTTTCTTTATTGTTGTCTTTGGACCTGGATGTTATAAGATTTGATAAAACAATGGAACTCAGCTATTTTACAGTAGCTAAGAAGGAGTTCAAATGTTAGCGGCAAATTCTTAAACAGATTGTGTGTTTGTGTGTTGAAGGTGAACGGTCTGTCACTGTGCAACAATGATCTGCTGGCCTCGTGTGCTGACGACGGTAGCCTGCGCGTGTGGGCCATCAGGGACAGGGAACAGGCCTTGCAGTTCCAGGTCAAGGATCAGGTCAGTGTCTACAAGAGTTGTCTGCTTTTCAAGTGTGCAGTAGTAGTAACGCATATCCCAGTTGCTGAGCATTACACATACTATCTAGGATTTAGGTTCAACAACACCGATAGGTGTCGCTGCCATTTGGGCACTGTTAAAGTCCAGTTAATTCCAATAAATGTGTCTGGAAAATTATCACATATCTAAGTTCTATTGGGTTATACTCAGTTTTTGTAGACGATTGTTTACTAGCGTTTGATATTTCTGTTATTTTATAATGCCTTTTCTGTATGCTCTTGTATTATGTAGTATATTGTTAGGAATGGACAATTAGAGATAACGTCATAATGTACTTTTTAGCTCAACTATATATATATATAGTGGAGCTATCCTACTCACCCCGGCGTTGGTGTTGGCGTGAGCGTGAGCGTTGGAATGTTAAAGTTTTTGTAATACCTCAAATATTTTCTATGTCCCTTGACATTTTGCTTTTATATTTTGCATACTTCTTTACCAACATGACCTTAATCTATAAACAAGAGCAGACAACTGTTACATGCATTTTGTAAGAATTATGGCCCCTTTTTCCACTTAGAATATGCATGTTATTGATAAATCTTTGTTTAAGTTTGCGTACCACCTCAAATATTTTCTTTGTCCCTTGACACATTGCTGTTATATTTTGCATACTTCTTTACCAACATGACCCCAATCTATAAACAAGAGCAGACAACTGTAACAAGCATTTTGTAAGAATTATGGCCCTTTTTCCACTTAGTAACTTTGAATATTTTGTTAAATTTTGTGTTTACATCCACTTTACTTCTAAAGTATCAAGGCTATTGCTTTCAAACTTCAAATACTTTCTTACTATCATGAGGGTACTGTACCTGGCAAGTTGAATTTGACCTTGACCTTTGACCTTGAATCCCCCCCCCCCATTTTTTTATTTTTTTTAAATGGTAAAAAAACAACATTTTTTTTTTTTTTAAAGACCGTCCAACCATCCCACCCAAGCTATTGCTATCAAACTTGAAATATAATTTTATTAGTTTGTTTTATGTCTTTACAAATGTTCAATAGATTCTGGAAAATATACCTGAACTCAAAATCGTCTATAATGTACCACTTCTTTAAAACATAAGCGATCAATAAGTTTCAATTATGGTCCTCTTCCAGTTAGAATATGACTATATTACCTTGACCTTATTGAATATGAACAATTTCCCCATGATGGCTTACTTTATACTGTCAAGCACTTGAATAGTCGAGCGCGCTGTTTTCTGACAGCTCTTGTTCATTAATGCTGTTAAAGAATAAACTGTTTTGCATATTTCTTGTTGATCATTGTGAAGTATATTTCCTAAAATATTAGTAACATGATCACAGTTATTCTGACCGTCATATATAACATCATATACTTATTCTTGTCTCTTTCATAATGCCTTGTTGTATGCACTTGTATTATCTGGTATATTGTTAGGAACAGACAATCAGAGAATATGGCACTTTGTACTTGCATATATTGTGTTTAAAGATGTTTAAAGAATGAGCTGTTTTGCATATTGCTGGTTGATCATTGTGACATTTATTTCTCAAATTTATAGAACTGTTTTTTTTTGTAGTTAAAGATATTTTCCTAATGTTTTTTCCTTGCTCTGACTTACCCAAAGCTCAGTTAGCCATGCCTAAATTGCCAATCGACTGTTACCATATTTATGACTCATAAATAATTATATATGAATATACATCAAATTCTTTTTTTCCTCTGCAGGCATGCACATGTCTGAGTTTTGGGCCAGCGTTGATCGTGGACAGATACAGCTCGAGGTCAGAGCAAGCAGCAATCTCCCACACGCTGCCCCACATTGTGGCGGGCTACAGTGACGGTACGGTGCGCATGTTTGACGTCAACAAGGTGGAGATGGTGCTCAAGATGCACCCTCACGCCACCGCAGTCACAGCCATTAGCTTTTCATCAGATGGTGAGTGGTCATTGTTATGACGTGGATGTTGCGGTGAATGATCTTTGGAATTATCTTACATTGTACATGCTTCTTTTCAATTCTACATGATGTCTGTGAAGTCTCGTAAACACCTGACAATATTGATAAAACGTCATAAAGAATGTTTGCTTTTTCTGGTGTTGTACAACATTGGATAGTTCCGACTTTAGTGAAACAATTTGAAGAAATGACATAAAAATACAGCCACAAATGACATTTTAAATTGTCTTAGAATAATTTCAACTTCTTCTGCGGTTCTTCCTTTGCGCGGTAATGTGTGTCGTTTTGTTTCCTAGATCTAACTTGAATATCATGAATATGAGGCTCTAACTGCTTTGTAACTGTCAGGTTCCATGATCCTGTCTGGGGGTAGTGACGGCCTGATTGCGGTGAGCAGCCCCGCCACTGGGGTCACTGTGAGGGTCATCTCAGACCACAAGGGCGCTCCCATCACCAACATAGATGTCACCAACAAACTGCAGGTACACTCGTGTAAACAGTGTAGTGTATATGTCGTATTGACTGAAATATTGTTGTACAAAGGGAAAGGGGTTATCCAGTAGACAGAATATATCAGATATAGATATATTTTGAAAAAGCAGTTATTAACAAAACTTATCTGTACATGAAGCCAGTCCTTCCCAAATACCGTCGATCCTCGGATTTTTCCGTTAATAAATTGGAAAACCGGAAATGATTCTAATATTACAGGACCTCGTGTCCGGTAACAAAATTCTGGCGATATTTGGAATTTCATAAGCTTTTTTTCAGAAAAGTATCAATGCAAATGATAGATTTTACCGAATTATTAATGAATACTCCAAAAATGTAAAACGGTTTTTGATTGGTTTCATTTTTTCCATAACGTAAGTGTTTATACGGTATCCAAAGATTTTTGCTGCGTCGTCAACGCGAATAACACACTACGTCACTACTATACGAGTACATTCCGCAAAGGAAGAGAATCAAATTGACATTCATGTGCGGTTTGGTTCCCGTTTTGTCCGATTAATTCGTTAGCAAGCAGGGCATTTACAAAGGTCATCGTTACCTTCCCACAAACTGTCAACATCAACACGGGAGTTAAAAAGAAAACAATCTTGGACATTCTGCATGAATAAATGCATGATTACTATTACGTAGTGAATGAAAAATAATGTTAATTTTGTTGATATACATGTGTAGATTGGATATTTGTCATAATTATTTGAACAATATTAAAATATTGTTAAAAGATCTCATTTTTGTCTTTCTTCTACATGTTTAATTTTTGGGCTGGAAATGATCAGTCCGGGCCCGCAAAGGCTGCATGATTATAGGACCTCCTGGCCGGCAATTAATTTTAATTTTTGGAAGGACTGCATGAAGCTTCATCCATTTTTGACTTTTGATAAAAAGCAATTGTTATTTAAATACAAGATAGTGGTGTCATTTTAATGTCATCATTAAAAATGTTGATCAGCAATATCAGTATGTAAAGCTACGGATTTTAAATGGTTGTTTCTTACAATACATTATTTAAACAGTTTTCTCAAATTGAATTTTATTTTATTTAAACATATTTTTTTTAATGTGGTTATATATCTGATCCTATTTCCGGGAGTTTGTTTCATGGCATTTTCAAGTAGGCAGATGATTTCCAAATGATGGAGGGAAATAAAGTATATATTTACTAAAGCTTCAAAAAGTGGCCAGCTGCTGTTAATTGTTTTTATCAAAATAGCTGGGAAATTTAACTGTCTTCAGGTTCTTAATGAAACCTTTATCACAACATTATTTGTATGTCCATGTTTTATCAAAACATTATTTGTATGTCCATGTTTTATAAACACATTATTTGTATGTCCATGTTTTATCAACACATTATTGTATGTCCATGTTTTATCAACACATTGTTTGAATGTCCATGTTTTATCAACACATTATTTGTATGTCCATGTTTTATCATCACATTCTTGGTATATCCATGTTTTATCAACACATTATTTGTATGTCCATGTTTTATCAACACATTATTTGTATGTCCATGTTTTATCAACACATTATTTGTATGTCCATGTTTTATCAACACATTATTTGTATGTCCATGTTTTATCAACACATTATTTGTATGTCCATGTTTTATCAACACATTATTTGTATGTCCATGTTTTATCAACACATTATTTGTATGTCCATGTTTTATCAACACATTATTTGTATGTCCATGTTTTATCAACACATTATTTGTATGTCCATGTTTTATCAACACATTATTTGTATGTCCATGTTTTATCAACACATTATTTGTATGTCCATGTTTTATCAACACATTATTTGTATGTCCATGTTTTGTCAACACATTATTTGTATGCCCATGTTGTCCCCAGGACCAAGATGTGGGTGTGTCCGCCCCTCTCCTGTGGTTGGCCACAAGTGCTGACAGGCGTGTAAGTGTCTGGTCGGCGGATTGGTCGAAGGATTTCTGTGAGCTTGTTGATTGGCTGACCTTCCCTGCACCAGCGTTTGGACCTGACGGCAATGTGCTACCCAAGGACGACCCGGTTAGTTTGAAACATGTAAATGGAAAGAGTTTCAGCAAAAAAAACAAAGCACTTTTAATCTTAAAGCCTGCATTTATGGAATATTTGTGATTTTCAGAAGTTGGCAATACTTAGCTTTTGTGGTTAGCTATTCCCTTTTGTATGTTCATAAGCTGTTTGAAATACTTCTCATTGATATAATTAATAATTTAAAATATTGTGTATAAAATGCATTTTTGCAGATTGATATCAATTATTATTTTTAGACCATTGAAATTTCAAATTATGCATATTTTTAAAATACTTTTTAATACCTATTTGTGGTCTTCACTGCCATAGTCACATCTTCCTTCAGAGGGTGTACAGCCAACTGCCCCCGAGTATCGCCAGGTTCAGCCCGGAGGAGCCAGACATCATTGTGTACACTGGATACGGCATGCAGAAGATCATACAGTTCTATAGCCTTGCTCAGAGAAAGGTATGGCCTTTTAAAATCAACTTTTTTTATGAAATTGTGTTTTGTCCTTCCCACAAAGTTGGAAGCATTAAGCATTGAACTTTCTGTCAGTCCGTTGGTGTTAAAAACATAAGTATGCACATCCCAAAGCTTGTGTTTTGAACTTTTCAACAACCTTTAATGGCCTGGTGAATCTCTCTCACATTTTTACAGCTGAGTAACCATTATGTTTAAATGATCTTAAAGAAAGGAATTTTGCCTGCATGCAGATTTTGCAGAATGAGTCCTTTGTCTGGTATTTCACCATAAAGCTTGTGTTGTTTTCAATTCTTTTTTTTATGGCTGGGTGGTTCATGTTTAAACATAGTCAGCTGAATAATCTGAATGTGAGTGAAAAGGAATGACTAAAAAGTAGTCTGGTAGGTGACATGTGCCCCATGTTTCAGGTGGTGCGCACGCTGCCTCTCACCCACTGGTGTCAGAGCCTGGACCTGGTCCTGGAGTGTCCACTCATAGCTGTGGGAGCAAATGGTACAAGTTATTAACAGTTTTATATCCATTACAAACTTTCCTTTGTACATTCAGTTATTGATCTGCAATGGAAGTTGTTGGAGCCAATTTTAAGTTTGATGTCACTATGTTTATTATGAGTTTTGTACATTCATGTGTTATGGTATTTGTGAGTATATGTATGAGATAGATGGAAAGAATACGGTCAAATAGTCACTTACAGATGCATAGAAATAGATTTTTCTTTAATTTCTTTTAATCTGAATTTATTGAATGTTCAGGTGTTCACATTTTTAATACTAAATGATTTTACTCACATAGTGAAGTAAATTTCAAAATCATCAATTTTTCACCTGCTCACAGAGCGCCTACTGAAGCTGTTGGACTACTACGAAGGAAGTTTCCAGGACTTTGTGGGTCACAATGACAGATTGCAAGCTGTAAAGTTCTCACCGGACGGGAAATACTTGTTCACAGCATCACATGCTGAAATATTCATATGGGATGTGACTTTATGAGAATGTGAACCAAAAACATGCTCAGAGCATGAAACACAGATGTCAAAATTATGCATTTTATACATTTATGATTATTTAAAAAAGAATATTTACTTTTCTCTTAAAACATTTTCCATGTGAAATGTTACTGAATTATAGATGATGTTCAGATGATTGAACCTACCCGCATTTCTCATATTGTGTTGGGGGTTGGGCTTTATTTATAAAATAGAATGTGTTATGTCAATTTCAATGGGAAAAAGTGGCATCTGCCATTTTTACATGTAAATTTTTTAAATGTACAAAAAGGAATGTGCTGTTTTTCTATACCAATGCTGTGATACATGTTTGGGATATTTGTTCTTATGTTGTGCTGGTATTAAATGCCAATTTGACTTAAAGCGGGACTGTACGATTTTGTCAAATATTTATGATTTTTTTTAAATGTGTTAAAAATTAGTACACATATATTTCAATATAAATTAAAATAAAAGTTAAGAAGAACATGTGTCGAAAAATGCGAAATAAGCCAGATATTTAAATCTGAAAGCTTAAATGACTGGAAGTCAAATAAGCCAGCATATATATAATACATGTACAATGTGAATCTAAATTTAGTTTTAGTGCAGATTCGTTCATACGACACAAAGACACAATTTTGTTTCCTTACAAATACGAGTAAAAGTGTCGGCATCGGCTTTAACCAGCGCTAACTTGTCTTTGCTGCATTTTATGAAATTCGTCTTCAAAGTATAATTTTTATTGCCTATTTTGAGTCATCGTAACATAATTTAATCAATATATTAAAATTTAACACATGTAAAAATCGTACAGTCCCGCTTTAA
>VMBQ01003001.1:94207-104282 GCA_007657795.1 Dreissena rostriformis
AACTTTAAGCGCCCAGTGGGACGAGGGATAGAAAGAGAAAGTCACATGCTTAAGTACATTTCAACCCATGCACATTGCACGCTTTTTACGCATAAAAAAAAGTGGAGCGATACAGGGCCATCATGGCCCTCTTGTCATTTTCACATTTTACAATCAGTTAGTAACATTGATTCGGTTTTCTATTCCATTATGTTTAAGTTTATTTGACTGTAAACCTGGGAAGGATCATACAATATATTGTCAGACAGGGGTCATAAAAAACATTTTCTTTTAAATGAAAACGTGTTAGTTATAATAAATGTATTAGCTTCTATAAAAGTCTGCCAGCAAAATACTGCGAATTGTGATTGGTTCAAAATGCACTCATTGGTCAGTCAGCGGAAAAATAAATTGCACAATTTAGTTATGTCCGAGTGTTCAAAAGCAGTTATGAATACTGACACCAGTGACCTGTACGTATGACATACTAAGAAGTCTTTATACACACCAAACACTTAAATTTTGAAAGATAT
Source organism: Dreissena rostriformis (assembly GCA_007657795.1). Taxonomy (NCBI): domain Eukaryota; kingdom Metazoa; phylum Mollusca; class Bivalvia; order Myida; family Dreissenidae; genus Dreissena; species Dreissena rostriformis. The sequence continues at coordinate 94,720 of VMBQ01003001.1, forward strand.
TAAGCAAAGAAAAATGTTAACATATTTTTATACACGTGACCTACTAAAACCAAAATCAATAGGGGCCTTTCTTTCATGAAGACCAATAACCATGTGTACTATGAAAGCAATTAAATGAATAGTTCTCAAGAAATTGAACAGATACCAATATTTACATTAGTGACTTATATGAGCTAGACCTACCGAGACCAAAATTCAATAATGTCTAGAAATAAAGACCAAAGACAAATTTAAATATGAAAGTTTTATAAAAAAATAGTCTTCATGAAAACCAATCACTGTGTGAAATATAAAAGCTCTACAGTTAGTAGTTCTGGTAAAGCCAGTGTGATGGTGGCCAAACTAAAGAACTGACAGACATGAAAAATGGTTGAGGGAGAGACACTATAAAACACTTAAATAGCTTTGATTGTAAAATCCCTTTGCCACTGCAGTGAGGATACTGTTGAACATGACCAAAGTACTTTTTTTCTCAAAAGTCAACAATAATGTGTGCAATTTTAGGTGATGCCATACAGCAAGATCCTATTATCAACACATACTTATTACTACGTGCTCATGATATTGTGTTTCAATGCTGTGCATTTCCACACTATTCTTTAATATTTGTTACAGATAACAACCAAACATTTATCAAGAAAAGTTTATTTTGTATTATAAATTCTAAGAAAAATAGTACATGCACCAAACCATAAGGTCAGAAAAATATTAAGTTAACAAATACAAAGTCACAACATTATATGTAATGCTTAATGTAGAACGTAATTGACATTTTTACACAACATTTAGAATCCAATGCCGATTAAAAACAAACCCAAATATATAATTATCATTCATGTAACATTTACTACCAATGTTATTACACCTAAATTACTCTAGATTAAATAAGTACGAAATAATTATAAGTCTTGCATGAGTGACATTAACAACTTTAGGGCTGAAACTTATGATTTCATTTTTTAGAAATTGAAAAGTAATGACTAGAGGAGATAACATCTCTTATCTAAAGCTTATTCTACGGTCCCTTTCCAAAAACTGAGGCAATAGTTATTAGAGATAAAAGATAAAATGCTCACTACCCGTTAAACATGAATCAAGTCACCCTTCACAATGTTTCTATATGTTCAATACTGAATCTTGGTTTTATATGTTAAATAATGAATCTTGGTTTTATATGTTAAATAATGAATCTTTGTTTTAACACTGTTGAAATAATGTTATACATGTATGGATATGGCTGTAAATGAAGTCAACAAAACTGTTCTTCGTATATGTTTTTTCATTCATTATTTTCAATTAATTGTAACATTATTTTATTGCTAATCACATAAGGAACAAGACTTTTTGCGTACATGCATCATTATGAGCTGTACACAGAGTAGGAAAGGTGCCCTTTTCTTCTTTTCAAAATAATGCTTGCAAACTGTGAAGAGGGACATACAACCCTTGCTTCATATCTAAGATAACAATAAACAACAAGACATGATGGCCCTAAATCGCTCACCTAAGTTCAAGGTCCACCAAATGTCAAAGACTCCACCTGACCTAGATTCAAACATGGCGAGGATATTGTAAAGGTCAACATTGGGACCAATTTTCATCCAGATTGAGTAATAAATGTGGCTTTAAGTTGTAGGAAGGTTTTTCTACATTTTAACCTGGTGACCTAGTTTTTGGACGCACATGACTAATGTACAAACTTGGCCTAGATATTGTCAAGATAATCATTCTGCCCAAGTTTCATCAATATTGTGTCATTACTGTGGCTTCTAGAGTGGTAACAAAGTTTTTCTAGGATATGACATGATGACATGATGACCTAGCTTTCCCACGCCGGATGGCACACATATACTGAACACAATAGCTTCTGCTCAGGTAAACTAAAAATTGAATAATGAAATAATGGCACAAAAATATTATGAGAGAAAACAACAACAGCAACAACAATCAAACATTGTTACTAATAAATGTGTTTGTCACTATGACTAATAAACTTGTCGTGTTTTTAAACAACCAGACATTTATAAATACATGTTATTAAATTGTAGGGCACTGATTAAGTATATTTATGTATAAAATAGAATCGACAGTGATATGAATTGGTCTCATAATACTCGTATAAAAAGATAATAGTTGCAATATGATATGAGTTAACTTATGGACCAAGTATGAATAAAAGGTTCACACTATTCAAAATGGGCCATACGTGTAAAGGGTAGAAAACCAGTGACCTTCAAGACAACACAAAACTATTAAAAGATCATGAAGCCAGGTTTCAGCTAATTGTATTGGGTAGCTGGTAGAAAACAGGTTTACTATCCTGCTAATGAATAACATTGAAGTCTATAAAGTGTACATCATTGCACAAGATAGCACTATATTGTATAGAAATTCTTTCTAGTGAGCTGAATATATTTCAAATAAAAAAAAGTAAAAGATGTATAATAGGGTAACACACAAAACTAAATCTTCAACATGTAGCTCAACAGTTAGCATGTATACAAGAAATACAAGGACCTGCAACTACAATACACTTTTGAAGTGCAGGTCAGTTATATTGATTTACAATTAAAATACTCATTATAAAGAATTGGACATGCAAGTTAACTATGACTAATCACGTAAATGTATAATAAAGTGTAAATGAACAGAAACAATCCAAAAATGCAAGAACACACTCAAGCACATTTATTGCTTTCATACTAATAACAATCTAGCAAAACACAATTAAACTTGGTTTAATAAGACATAAATACATGAATTACATGTACCGGGCTAGATTTAATACATTGAAAGTAAGATATATAATTTATAGCAATAGTCAATAACCATAGTTTACCATAGTTCATATTTCTTACACACAAAAAAGAGATATACCAAAGTTCTTAGATTTCTGAACCAAATAAGCAGACACAGTTATTGCTTAATGCAGAACTCCAGCATAGTGCTGCAGACATCTATTAGTTATACGATCCAGTGACAAGAGCTAACAATGTTCTTCTGTAGTCTCCAGATGTGTCTCCCTGAAATAGACAAAAACAACTCATGCCAAGGTAATTCATTACTTTTTTTTTTGTAATTATACAACGTACTTATTGTTTCTTCAATCGGTTGCATGATTTTTGCAGACTTTTAAGGCAGAAAATTAATCAGCCGGCCCTAAATGGCTTAATTAGTTGATACTTCATATCCAACATCCTGCAATAGACAGTACAGTGGGAAGTGATTAACTAGCAGTATATTCAATTTAATATTCAAAAGGAGGAAATCTGTTGAAAATATGATTCCAAGGACAAGACCCAGTCCATCCTGAAACAATTATATACGATACACATTATGAAGCAGTTATAAATTATACATACTATGCATTTACATATTATATTATACATTATTTATGAATCGATTGTACATTGAAAACAGCAATTGTACCTATATTCATACCAAATTGGAGATATCAAGTTATGAAACCAGCTAACTCAGTGATAGTCATAAGATACACTCTTGACTACATATAAGTACATTTTAGTTGCCTCATCGGTCTCTGGAATGGGTCTCTGTGACCAGCCTAGCTCCAGACAAGTCTGAGCAATGGCGTCAGGAGCTATACTGTCCACTATAAAATCACGCAAGGTTTCCTGGTCTCATTAGCTGACAGCGTAACTCCTGATCTGACTGCACATATGCGAGGGCTGGTCTGGAGCTATGGGACAGCATATGGCATAAGACCCATTTTTGCATGACGGGCCTCATTAATTGCAACCATCTTGTGCAATGCCATAAAATATGCAAAATACCATTTCACACATTTACTGAGGCAAATAACATGAATATAATTATCTTAAAATCAGTCTTTCCAATGCCTTGATCAAAGGATGTTCTCAGACAGAAGAATCTTCCAAGATGCCTGTGTAAAAAGTGAAAAGAAATAAATAAGGTAAAGAGGTAAAATTACATATTCATATATAATTAAAGACACCATGCTTGATTCATTCTGATGTGTGGACATACATTGAGAGGCGTGGTTTCTAGTATCCCCCGCCCCCAACCAGCGCCAACATTGCCAGACGATAGTCACCAGAAATGTCACCCTGAAAGTAGGAAGGGTGTAGATATTAACTCATTGGACCTGCTTGCTGAACTAGACCTATAATGCATACCAGTATGTGAACTTGAACTAATTCAGAAGTGCACTTACACGAAATGATCATTTTCAGCTCAACTGAGCATGAAATGCTAATGGTGAGCTATTGTTGTCACCCTAAGTCCTGCAGCCGGCCTTGGGCATCCTGAACGTTAAGCTTGTTACCACTCTTACTCTAGAGACCACATTTTTTAATTTAGTCTTAATTAAGAAACATTGTCAGCATGATTATCTTCACAATATGTAGGCCGATTCGAATCTGGGTCATGTGCGCATAAAAACTAGGTCACCAGGTCAAATCTTAGAAAAACCTTGTACCACTCTTGAGGCCACATGTGAATGAAACATGGGCAGAATGTTTACCTTGAAAATATCTAGGTCAAGTATGAATCTTGGTCATGTACATTAAATAACTAGGTCATCAGGTCTAATCTTAAAACAACTTTTTTTCTATCCAGAGGCCCCAATTATGACTTAATATCTTGATGAAACTTGGTCTTGTTTATCATGTTTATCTGGGTGTAAATCGTTCAAAAACAAGGTTACCAGGTCAAATCTAACAAGAGCTCGTCACAGTAGTGCCACATCCCCACCGAAATGTGTTTGCTTGTATGAAAACATTTGTTTTAGAGAGTCGAAAAATATTTGTAAAACATGGCACCTGTTTCATCTATTTATATTTCAAGGATCAATAAGTTATTAAGTGTTGGAGTCATGCTGTAGAGAATAAAATATATGGAAATGAAAGAAAGGGAGCTAATTAAGAAAGAAGACTATAAACAGTTACTGTTCTTGATAACTGTATTTTTCCTTAAACTCATCTATTCATTTTACAGTGAATACTTCAGTGTTCAAATTAAAATATTATTGTAAAATAAGATAAAGGGAGATATTAAAAATTGAAAAACTAAAATATTAACTATGAAAATAAATAAAATATAATTTAAAAATAAAAATAAAATAAAATAAAAAATAAAAAAAGGGAGATAATTAGAAAACTACGGCCAAAAGAGTTATGGTTCATGTTTACTGCACTTCTCCTAGTTGCCATCTGTTTATATTTCTAGTTTCAAGTAAATCGCTTCAGTAGATTTAGAGTTATGCTCCGGACAAAAATTTACTTTGAAATTAAATAAAGGGAGATAATTAAACAAGAGGGCCAAGATGGCCCTAGTTCGCTCACCTGAGGATTTGGTTCATAGTTTAAATAATACCTTTATCAACTTGATAACTCAGATAGTTCATATCAATAAATGAAGTTGCACAAGTGGTCAAAAATTGAAGGTCATCAAAGTGCATAAATTCATTTTTAGGAATTGAGTTAAATTATATATAATCCAAAACCAGATTCAATCAAGATAAACATTCTGACTAAATTTCATAAAGATCTGATAAACTGTGACCTCTATCGTCTACAGGAAGTTTTACTATGATTTGACCAGATGACCTACCTTATGGCCTCAGATGACCCATATACAATCCCAAGCCAGATTTCATCAATTAATACATTCAACAAAATTTCATTAAGACGTGATGAAAACTGTGACTTCTTTCATCTACACAAGGTTTTACTAGAATTGGCCCGGTGACCTAATTTTTGACCGCAGATGACCCATATACGATCCAAAATCAGATATTATCAAGATAAACATTCTGACCATATTTCATTAAGATCAGATGAAAGCTATGACCTCTATTGTCTACAAAAGGTTTTTCTATGATTTGACCTAGTGACCTAGTTTCTGACCCCAGATGACCCAAATACAATCCCAATCCAGATTTCATCAAGATAAACATTCTGACAAAGTTTCATAAAGATCTGATGGAAACTGTGACCTATAGAGGTCACAGTTTCCATCAGATCTTTATGAAACTACACAAGCTTTTCCTATGATTTGACCTAGTGACCTAGTTTTTGACCCCAGATGACCAAAATACAATCCCAACCCAGATTTCATCAAGATTAACATTTTAGCCAAATTTTATTAAGATTGGATGAAAACTGCGACCTCTACTGTCTACACAGTCACTAGGTAAAAGTAAAAAACAAGAACAAACAAGAGATGTGTTTGTCAGAAACACAATGCCCCCAACTGAGCCGCTTTGAATTTTTATTATTTTTAATTGTTTTTTTTACCTTTGACCTTGAAGGATGACCTTGACCTTTCACCACTCAAAATGTGCAGCTCCATGAGATACACATGCATGCCAAATATCAAGTTGCTATGATCAATATTGCAAAAGTTATGACCAATTTTCGAAACATAAACGCAAGTGTGACGGAATTTCAGAAGGACAGACAGACAGACGGACGGACAGACAGTGCGATCACTATATGCCACCCTACCGGGGGCATAATAATTACAACTCTAGACGCCATATTTATGACTTAATGTTGATGAAACATGTCAGAATATTTATCTTGACAATATTGTTGCCATGTTTTAATTTGGGTCAAGTGGGGTCAATTACTAGATCACCAGGCCAATTTTCAATAATTTGTGAACTGTTAACTTAGGTGAGCACGTAAGGATCATTATGGCCCTCTTGATTATGAATGCGTCTCAAAGTAAAAAACCAAGCTTGACCGTGGAAAGTCGACAATGCCATTTGCTAAAAGAAGTTTTCTAAAAATTAAAACAAATTTTTAAAGTAAAATTAATTATAACTATTAAATACTTACCTGCTATCTAATAGCTACTACCTTTCGAAGGGAGTTAAATCATCCAGAAATTTAATCAAGCTGGGAACAGGCCAACTCTATACTAGACTAGGTTAAACATAGTGCAATGCAACCCAGGCAAAAACCAGTAACCAGTCCTCAATCTTCTTTCAATAAATATACATAAATATTAATCGAAGAGCGAGGTGGGAGTTGTGACTTACCAATAGCAGGTAAGTATTTATTAATTAAAGTGAATTTTACTTTAAAAATTTGTTTTAATATCATCAATAAGTTACCTGCTATCTAAAAGCTGATTTTGAAGCTGCGGAGGGAGGGTTCGTATATATTTTCCCATCACAGTAGAACCCATAAACAGGGTTATCAGCTAATGATAGCAAAACCCAAAACAAGGGTTATTAGCTTATCTTCGTTAGAACGGTATTAACTGTGATTTCTTGGACAGAGTAAGTATGTCTATGTCGTAAATGACACTACCGTTAGTCAAACCACAAAAAGACAAAACATATACAAATTGTATTGTTGGCACTTCAGAGAACGAAGATAAAAAGATGAAAAAGGTGGTCCGATTCCTCCAGAAAACAGCTTGGAGCACGTCAGAAAGTGGGGTGTGATTAATATACGCCCACAAAACAGACAGAGCTCCTAATTCATGCGGTCAGATCCTAAAAAGGAATGAATCCTTAGATTAGAGATAAGAGTAAACAATTCTTAGTTGAGGCTAACCACAAGAAATAGAAGCCGCAGACACATCTCCCCCTTTTTAGGGAAATGAAGACTCTCTTGCGAGAATCTCGAATGGACTAACACTGCTGAGATAGAACTTCAAAGCCCCGATTGGCCAGAGAAGTCTATCTTCACCTTCATGTCTACCAGTTTTAGAAAAACTTGGGAACTTGAAGATCTTAAGAAGCCATATAGGGGAGTTGATATTAAGCAAGGAATCTTGGCTGACACAACAAAGTGAAGACGCCATAGGATCAAATGGAAAATGGTCGTATTCAACAGAAAAAGCATGAATTTCACTTCTTCATATGGCTGAAGCCATAATAAGAAGGAAAACCGTCTAAAAATTATTTTGGAACTGTTAATAAGCCTGATGAAGAGGTTCATAGGAAGCCTAGTAAGCAACCAAATAACTTAAGCCAAATCCCCTTAAGAGGTAAAGGAACGATACACATAATGTTGAAGTTCCATGGCTTAGATCAGTTCCGAAATAGCTAAGTCAGCACAGACTTGTGATGACTTACAAATGCCAAGGTATGCGAGAGCAAAGTCTGTATCCTTTGATGGAAATAAGAACAAATTTCTTATCATCAAAGAAAAAGATGAGAAAAACCTCTATGCATCTAGCAGAGTGATTGAGGTAATCAATATGCCCTCGAATACCCAGTCAGAAAAGAAATTCCAGAGAACCTCATAAGACAGTTCTGGAATTATCCTTGCAAAAGTAACAAGGGTTGAAGCCCTAACAGAAAAACGTTCTTCTGTAGAGATTACCAAATAATGGCCAGACATGTAGTGTCACATGTTTGGATCCGTACAAAATATGTCTCTGTGAGATAGGATATTTGACCTGTGAAGAAGTTTCCTGGAAACATTTTGCAGGAGCCTGAAAAGGTCGTTGAACCATAATCCCATGCTTCACCAAGTAGCAACCAGGAGGTTATGGCAAAAGCTCACCCTGATATTCCAAGAAGAATAGAATGGATGAGATATAAGCGTAATCATCCAGTTGGGCTCAAGGGGATGAATGTGTAACAATCGCACACGCTGTTGGATCGTAAACTGGACTCACGTACAGAGAAACTCTGTTGTTGTCTCTGGTCGCATACAGATCGACCAATGGAAAACCAAACGTAAGAAAATTCTGGTTGACCACTTCCTGATGAAGTGTCTAATGCGACAGAAAGAACTGCAAGGCAAAACAGGGCGTTGGGACGACCTGGTATGTTTAGGACAATAGAAAAAAATTGCTGTTCTTGCAAAGAACGAGTAAGTTCCTGCTTTCCAGATACAAGGAGTGATTATCTGTTCACCTCTATGTCTGGATGTAAACCACGACTATTTGTTGTTAGTTGACACCATCACACAGGAGTCGTGAAGATGTGTTGCAACTGAAAAATAGTTCAAAAGAATGCTCGCTATTCAAAATGTTGATGTGCAGGTGATATTCCTGAGGATACCACCTACTTGAGCAGATCAGGATAAGTGGTTCCAGGGAAGCGTCCCCAACCTTCTCTGCTCGCTATATAAGATGTTAGGAAGGTTGTGGTAGAAGAAGCTATACTCCTGCCAAGATCTTTGTGCAGATAAAATTTGCACTTAACACAAGCTGTCAACGTCTTAGGCGTACATCAACACTAAGACTCGTCTTGAAATTATTCTATGGCCACCAAAGGACACCTCTGATGTATTATTTTAATTCAATATCGATAAATACTGACTGCAAACAAGTAAACATGCCGATTCCAGCATTAAGAAGAACATACTGACTGCGCATGCGCGGGCTACATCTCATTTTGAAGACAAACGAAAATATTGTTGTTGAAATAGAATCCTGAGATCAATTGAAACAAACTTAACAAGAGCACGGCCAAGCGGTTGCAGACCGCTCATCTATTTGTCAAAGTATGAATCAAATCTGATCATAAATAAAGAAGTTATGGCAATTTTAGCAAAATTGTGTGGGTGTGGTCATTTATAACATTATCTTTCAAAAATGAAATGGGGGGGGGG
>VMBQ01003002.1:0-13277 GCA_007657795.1 Dreissena rostriformis
TGGGGCACACCTAGGTCAAACATTCGGTGTGGGGATAATCGTCGGCCTCTACCGCGCCATTTCTAGTTGTTTTAGTTATATTATCTATATTCGCAAAATGATCCTGGATGCCTTCTTTTTAATAGTTAGTCAGTTTATTTGAACACATATAAATACTTTTTTTTGCGCCAAATCAAGGTAATGTATACAAGTTATACAACTGTTCTCGAAAGTCAAAAATAATATTTTAAGATTTCACTTTTATTTGTTTTATATTCATAGTAAGAGTATCAAATTTCAATATACCGGAAATAAATGAAGAAAGTATATTTTCATTTGGGTGCCTACCTCATTCTGGCGTTTTTTATTAAAAAAATACGAATTGATAGTATTTATTTGGGAATGATAATGTTGTTATTGAAAAATCGACACAATGTTTCCATATTCAACATTCATATGCGTTATGTATAATTTAATTTGTAACATAATTTTGAAGTGTATTGGATTATTTATTAGAGACGTGTACTTACATATAACTAGGAGCGTTTGGTCGGGGGACTGAACTGACGTGTCGGTTATTACGGTAATAGTTGTTGTTGGACGGGTTGTTGTTGCTGTTTGAGGAGCTGTTGTCGTTACGGTTAAAGTTATTTTTGGATTGGTTGATGTTGTTGCAGGGGATGTTGTCGTTTGCGCTTCAAATTTGCTCTCAGTGCACATGACTGTGATCAGGGGAGTCGATTGCCCATCTGCGTACAGAGACCAGAATACATGACGGTTTGAACCCCTCTTACAACACGAGCAATTCTTATTTGGTAATGGTACTTTTGAACCTGATTCGCACATCAAAAGCCTATGTAGCGAAATAGGCATGTACAATTATACTGAGTGAGAACGTTGTTTTGAAACCAATCCCCTGAACAATTTGTAATGATAACGTGCCTTCATTTTGACACTCATTAGCACTATGACGCGGAGAATATAAAATAGTGCGACGTTAAAAAAAACGCAGTGGTAAGTACACGTGACTCGGGTTCAATCCCCGCGCGTTTGAGCATGGTTGATGGTCACCGTACCGGAAACGCGGGGTTTGTCATTGTTACTCCGTTTTCCCCAAAAAGCAAACGACCACACCTTAACTTAATATCTTTCAGTAAAAGCTAAATACACACACAAGAACGGTAGTTGTGAATTTAGGCTCGAGGAGACGAGATCTCGAGTCCTGGAGATGAAGGCGAAATATATAAATGTCTATCATAAAATAATATCTTCACACTTATTGCATTCTGTGAAAAGCGAAAACCTGGGGTCAACGGCAAAGGCAATTTGGAGACTTAAAAAAGAGAATAGTGAAATATTGGTAGAAAAATAAAGATGATTTGTACAGTGGATAGGAAAATCGATTATAATAAATATACGACCAAGGAGCCCCGAGAAAAAAAAATAGTTTATAGAGTTTGAGGTTGATCATCCACCGATAGTGAGAGACAACTACTATTATAGTAATTTCGAGCAAAGTGTCTTAGACGAAAGTATGCTTCACCAACAAAGTTCGCTTAAAAGTTTAAAAGAATAAGAATATATATTGACGTTGACCGGATTCTTTCGTAATGTTCACACAAAAGAAAATAAATCACTTCACCGGCATGTGATCGTACCTCTTGATTATTCAATATATGACAAAGTTACAACAAAACTACAGTAAATAATTATTCAATGGCTGCCCATGAAAAATATATTCATTTTGTACGCATATTTGCTACTTTTTAAAAGTCGAACACCGATTTGTTTTTGTTTTATGACAGCACGTTTTAATATGTGAAGAAACAGTTCAGTATCTCGCTACTTACGTACCCACTGAAGTACAGTTGAGTTCGTCAGACTCATCCGAGCAATCATTGACGTTGTTGCATCTACCACCAGAGCCCATACATTCCTTACCACCCGGGCAGGGAATCTGTCCTTCGATACAAGAAACATTCCCTGAAAGAATGAACAAAAAACTGATCTACTGCTATCTTTCTTAACGTCTTATCGTTTTTTAACGATAAAGCAGATACAGTATTGAAAAGGCTCTGTAACAACTACATATAGCGCTTGTGGGAGCACATGAGTGATAAATATTTATAAAGCATCATTGACCAACTAAGCATAATACAATCGAAAAATATGACCATTCGACTATTTGGCAATCATATTTAACATTTCGGTGCATTATGCTCGTCAACTGCATTACTCTTCATTGAAATCTTAGGCCTAATATACACTATTCAAGAAAAACATAGCATGATACTTTTCATGTTTATAAGAAAACAAACTTGAAGACGCCTTTTAAAGTACTGAGAAGTTCGTTTTGCATGAAATGCAATAATTACCGTTTTCACAGTAGTTCTCGTCCGAACTATCTGGACAATCAAAAGGATTTGTGTTACACATGTCTTTTAACGGTATACATTCTCCACTGTTGCACTGGAATTGATTTTTCCCACAGTAGTCTGAAATACGAAATGTTAATACAAAATAACTCGTGCTTATTTGAAAGTATTAGCTAAAAATCCTACCAATATGTTTTGTGTATTAAACTACATTAGATTTTTTATGGGAACATTCATGAGTAGTTATTATAAGACATATACACGGAACACATCAGATAATATTAATGTGATCAGTATTGCCCCTTTAATTCTTATGCATATGTATGCTTAACTATAACGGTAAAAAAAATGTTTACAGTAAGCTTTATATGATGCATCCATTACATAGAGCTATTGGCACTCGTAAATATGATTGCTTTCTTCAGTATCCAATAACCATTAAGGTGTACCTTTAATAACGATGTTATCCATAAACATATCCATTTTCCTTTTAGGCAGATTGTTATACTTGTAAGTGAGAATGTTACGAAAACTAACACATGAATGTGTACTTACGTAACTCTAACGATACGCAGTAAGGAGAAAGGTATGGTGCCTGTGTTTTCCGTAATTCCACGGTCATGTTATGGTTCGTGTTCATGGTTACGTTAAACGTAGCGTCGTTTCAAGAATGCGATTCAGTCCCGTTACGTAGGCCCTGACCTGAGAATTCTATGGCGGTGCCACATCTATACGCCAAAACAAACATAATCGCAAGAAAGCAAGTTTCGATGGTTGTACACTTCAATATGTACATGCAAAAATTTTTGAAAAGCTTGCATTGGAATGCATTCTAAACGGCCGATGTTCTAATTCAAACATCATAGGCAAATGTGTGTCCATAAATTATTTTAAAATTACCAATCGTTATACTAGACGACATAGTTCGTGGTAATTGTATCGAATAAGCAAACGATACATTGCGCATTTAGTAACATACACTTTTATTTTCAGATACCAGTAATTGAAATAACGTTACGTTAACCGTATGGACAACAATAGCACCACCGACGTTAAATGAATCATTGTTTTGTCTCCTTTTTTAAAGTACTTTGTACAGTTAAAGAATGGATGCATCATTGCGAAGACGTACTGTTATGTCAATGGATTCCCAAGCCAAACATGTTACAGATATTGCAACATTTAAATCTAAGCTATATATTGCCGAATTTAAATCTAAGCTGAATTGAACATCAACGTTACCCAAATCATTGATAAAAGTTTGCTTTTACAGTGTGTACAGCTGGGGGGTTAATAACTGTAATAATTGTGTTCGCATATAATGCTTTGAGAATTTGACCTAAAGCTAAATACACGAGTTGAGTAAATGTCACTTCCTCCAATTAAATTATCCAAAGTGTTACAACCTATCGTCTGCATAATGGAGTCCGTACACAGAAGTTATACTTTGTGTAAATTAAGTTTAAAGATTGTCGGTAGATGTTAAAACAGGTATTTAGCACAAATGTCAAAATATGTACCACACAATGTCATCGAATTAGAAGTTGTATGCACAAATACGGATTAATCCGGAATTCATATCCCATTGTTGTTCTTCTGTTTTGCAAGTAAATACATTTTTTGGTAGTGAACCGTATTGAATGATTGAAATGACGACGATAAATCGACTGTTTTCTTCAAAATGGCGAACTAGAATATCGCCAAGGAGCAGGTGATGGGGAAATAAGCATAACATAAGGGAATAGGTGAGGTACAATTATTGTAAATCATTATTACATTTGGTTCAAGGTTCCATTGAAATTCAACTTGATCTCCATCAGTTTCCCGAACTGCGTGGTCACAGTGCACGTGCACGGAGAGGTGCTGCCGGCGGCGTCGGCATCAATATAGACAATTGTGCCGTTCACGGTGCTGTTGTGACACATCCGGGCAACTGGCGGAAGTACCATAAGCGTCACGATATTGCACAAAAATTCTACTTCAAAGATTTCGAATTTATGAATTAAACACATGTAAAGCCATGCAAAGTGCGACACAATTTATCTTCTACATTTAACTTATACATGTTCATGACATACCAGAAACGTGTGTTTCTTTATACTCTTGTTCATAAATAGTGTGTCAGGCTACATATGCTTTACAATGACCACACAATAACCATTATTTATAGTGACAACATTTATGTTTACATATTGTTTTCATACACATGCATTTCTTATCTTCTGTACCATTTAATTGTAAAATAATGCGTAAGTTAATATTTAATATGTTTAGACGTAACATACATTCACATGTGGTGTAGTAATTTATTGAAATAAAATGTATGATATTTTCTCAGATGTTGTTTTTAGTAAACGTATTGTCTTTAAATTAACTACCTTGTATTATGTTGGTTGTATTTAAACTCTCATTGCAGCTGGACAACACTCCTGAAACAAAGCATTTCGTCGTCATGAAACTATAGTAAATTGCAAAGTACAAGATGAATTCTGAACGGCCGTTCAGAATTACATAAAAAGTTAACTTACAAGCTGTAAACTTAACACTAAATCAAGCGGAAATTTGAAGCTAGGTTACCTTAAGTTTTTTTGTTATGTATTAATCACTTTCTTATTCAATGCTGGCAATTTATCCTTTAAACATATTTGAACATCGCTGTAAACGAATGCTTATTTATTTCATCATATTAGTTTGGATATGAATGGCTTTTAAAACATTAAATGTGGACATTAATCTTGAACCTAGGATTTTGGATTGTTGCACCCAACATCTCATCCAACAAAGCTTCTCTAAAGCTAAGTGAAAATCCATATATGTTGGACAAAGGTATAGGAGACAAGCTTGGAAGACTAAGGTAAATGCTACGGGCAATTTCTTAAGTTTTGATTTCTTATAACTGACAATATATAATATTATTGTCTTCGTCCATAAGTCAAGGGACCATGGTCCTCCTCAGTGTTTCAATAAGGCGTTTAACATCAACTAGATAGAGGGACCATACTTTGCGCGAAATATTCTGCCATATTCTTCCTCCTAGTTCCGTCCATTTGTTTGAAAATAAATCCGCGTATTTTATTATGATTTGATACGTTTTTTAGATACGAACTATATTTATGCCAGTATTATGTCATGATTTCTGATCTATGTTAATCACGAGAACCTAATGTGAATTATATCATGTGTTTACTTCTTTACTTCACATGAATATTTGTCATCCGTTTCTATAATGTATTGACGCATACGCCACCATATCTCTCAAACGCATTTCATCTAAGCTGAATGAGGTGTCTGTGGTGATCTGTAGCTTAAAATGCTTACGTAATCGACGCTGATGTTTGTGTGTGTTTGACATACAGTCATTAATTTGATTTGGGTTTTATACCTTATCTATTGATTGTTGCACTAGACAACCCGTATTATTCTACTAAGAATTGCATGAGACGTAGATTTAAAGAAAGATCCCGAATACAATGAGATACTTAACCTATATCAGATAATCAATATGTTAAAGAATGTGTAGTCAGAACAGATTCAAGAGGTATCTGTCATATTTGTAAGATAAAGGTGTTCTTATGTTTGATTACGCGGAAAACATGATGAAGCAGGAGATAATGTATATTTAGACTGTTTTCGTCGAATGTTGATATCTTAAATAAAACCTTATTTAATCATGATGTGTTATTTACTTAATTGTTTCCTGTCGATGTCAGAAATTCAGACGATAAGCCAATTGTACGAAATGGATTTAAAAACAAATGTTTTTTTTTAAGAAATCAATTAGGGACCTGTACACTATAAGCAATTTAATGTAATATTATAACTTAATGTACTGTAATCTTAGGATGTTTTTTTCCATTTGAAATTCAAAGCATATGTTGTAGTAATTATTACCCTCTCGGTGCCAATAGCAATGAATTCTGTCTATGAACAAGATGTAACCAACATTAAATAACATTGTTTTGTTACGGTCTGTTACTGTCTGCATACTTTCGTTTCGTTACTCAGACGAGTTACGCGGTAATTTCACGTAACGCTTTAACTGACTCGTCTTCTTCACAAAATGTATAATTTATTATGAATGCCAATAACAATATGTAGCTGTAAAGAAATTGCAAAAAAGCCAAAAGACATACTGCTTATTTTAAAATACATTTATAATGTCAAACGTTTAGAATGATTTTCTCTTTTGATCTTACAAATAGTTTGTCTAAAAAACACATAACATTTCATTTTCATCAATTTTCTTGTTGCTAAAATGCTGCGTCTTTTCATCAACCATGTTTTGAATTATATACACATCTGAGGGTTTAGAATCGTCTGTTACGGAAACACTAAGTTTAAAAGGGTACCAGCAAGCCGGAATCCCATTTTGCAGTTGCAGATATCCCCACATACTAAAAAAGTTATGCGCTTTTTAACCAGTGTCCTTTAAAAATATTCAATTTCATGTCGATAAAAGTTGTTTGGCTGCCGTATGTCGAACAACTTCCAAGCTTGTTGTGCAGGAATAATGGATATATATCCCTGATGTTTTGTTTAAAATTTCAACGGTTTCATAATTTAATTAATTATATTGAACATTCATAGAAGTGTTAGTAGTTCTGGGCGCTCAGAGTATCACAATTAGCACTACAGCCCATTTTTATTGCATGCATTTACAATTTGCATATACTTCTTTTAACTACGCTGATATCTTTTTGCGTTAATGAAGATCATAATATATAGGTATAAAAATAAATAAATCCCCAGATCGGGCCGTTTTTTACCCCAAACCATTCTTTAGACGGCAAATCGCAATAAGGTCGGCGGTTACAAACTGTGAAACTAAGATTATAAAACTCGGCGGGTGAACGACAATTTCGTCACACATTGGGAACAAGCATGTAGCAGCGAACAATAATGGACGGATGACGCATGTACGGTGGATATGAGTATCGACTGACCGCTGATTGGAGATGAAAACAAAAACCTCAGTGAATCAGGCACCGTGTCAATGCAATTCTGACGCTGGACAAATCAGGAGCTATTCGGTGCCGGTTCATGACTAAACATGATTCGTTGGCAGTAATTATAAGAGCGCAAGGAAGAATGCCATAAAATGTAAAAATTGTGAAGTCACCGTCCGATCAAAGCCAACGTCGCCTGGATATGATATCGGTCCCATCCCGATGTATTATTACCTACCTGACTACGTTTCGTCGACCCAAGAGTAAAAATTAAGGCTACCGGCGCTAATACCAATACAATGTTACCGAGTGAAATAAAAGCAATTATTATAAATAGTAAAAACTTAAATTAGTATTGACAATAAATATTGTAAAACATATTACCAGGAAAAATGTATATACTGATAGATTTCCCAATGATTAAATTGTACGTATAAAGTTATTTTTACAAAATTAGTTAGAAATTATTTAAATTATATTCCTCATAACAATGCGTATTTGACATGATTAATTAATTAAAAGGACTTACCAGTAACCAGAATTGCAAAGATCAGAGCTGCGTTAATTACGAAGAGTCCGTGTGACATTTCGTCCGTTAATAATATTAAATCATAACCACTACCATAATAGTTTGACTCTTTTTGCACCTTTTATCGCTTTTATATATACACCTGGGCTTAAGAGGCAAGATAACCTATCTCAAGAATGCATGCCACTTCGCTGTCGACTATTTTATCTTTTAAACAGATTGACGAGTTACAGTTATAACCAGATAAATGTTTAAATACAAAGAGGATAATTGTGGGTTTCTGTAGATTATCGATTTTAATATTTGTTTTTTACCGAGAGAATACAAATCGATGATCTACCAAAAAGAAACACATTTTCATTTTATGTTATGCTGTTTCGCCTTTTATTTACAACTCATCTCATCTTCGCCGGTGGTTCCGTCTGGAACATAGGCCGCCAACCAGCTTCCTCCAGGCGTCTCGGTTCTGGACGAGTCTCTCCAGCTGCCCCCCCCCCCCGTTTTTCCCATTTGCTTAGCATCTGCTTAGCATCTCTATGTCGTGCCACCAACAACAAGGACCACAATGGAAATAAGGGAAATTGCTCTTTTTTGTGTCATCCTTGGCGTTAGTTTGCATGCCTTAGTGCATTCGATGCATGTACTTTTCAATGATGATTGTTTTTTACTTCATATTGTTTTATGTACATGTTGTTTTAATGCATTGTGTGTATGTATGCTTTCTCCGAAATAAATCTATCTATCTATCTGCATTCAGGTCGCGGCGCCATGTGTTTTTAGTCCGCACTCTCTTCCTTTTCCCTTGGGGGTTCCAGCTGATAGATTGCCTTGTCGCATCGGATGCAGGCTTGCGAAGGGTATGGTATATCCATCGCAAACGTCTCTGAAGGATGTCTTCTTCAACGGGCTACAGGCTTGTTCTTCTCCATAATTATTCGTTGGAGATCTTGTCTGGCCAGCGGATCTTGAGGATTTTTCTGAGGCAGGTGTTCATCTGAACATAAATATCTCCGAAAACTGCTCCGCATCTCCTACACGGAGCACAAGACCAACGTGTACGTCCGGAACATGACTGCAACACTTGGTACACAACAACCCCTACTGGCGACCGTCAAGCGACGAAAGCTGTCTTTGTTTGGACACGTCACCAGGCACGACTCTATGTGCAAGACTGTTCTCCAGGGCACGCTAGAGGGAGGTAGACGTCGAGGCAGTCTGAGAAAAAACTAGATGGACAATTTAAAAGAGTGGATATCCCTTACCATATATGAATTACTCTCAGCAGCACACAACAGACCTGACTGGAGAAGGATTTCTGTATCGTCGTCCCTCATTTCCCCCCAACGGCCAAACCGGTCAAGGGAATGATGATGATGATGATGTTCTGATGTCTGCATCCGTTCCTCCATGGTTGTCCAAAAAGCTGCCGAGGTAGGTGAAGCTGTCCACCTTATCCAGCGCCTCGCCTTTGACTGTGATGGGTGTGTGCTTGAATGCGTTGGTCTAGAACACCTTGCTATTCCCTCTGTTGATGGTTAGGTCCTGTCTAGCTGAGTTGTCCGCTACCATTTCATCTGTTTCCGGAGTGTCCACTGGATTTCGTTCCGCTTCTGATCCGTCGAGGTCTTCATGACCCAGTCTATGGCTAGCAGGAACAGGAAAGGTGAGAGTAAACAGCCTTGCCTCACTTCGAAGGCGTCGGTGAGTTGTCTGTCATGAATGATTATGCAGGTCAACTCTTTGTATGACTTCCTGATGATGTTGGTGATCTTTTCTGGCACTTCCTCAGTGGCAAAGTAGTCCCCAGAGGGACTCCTGGTAAACGCTGTCGAACTCATTTTCATAGTCGATGAAGTTGACATACAGGGGCTAATTCAACCCAAGGGATTGTTCCAGAATGGTGCGCAGGGTTGGTTGCGATCTGATCCGTGCACGATCTCTCCTTTCGAAAGCTGGCTTGTTGGTCACGGAGAGGCGGGTCTACTGCGTCTTTCATTCGGTTCAGCCGGATGCGATAAAACACATTTCCTTGGATGGACAACAGCATCATTCATCGGTAGTTGGAGCAGGAACTGGAGTCGCCTTTCTTGGGGAGCTTTATGAGGTATACCTCTTTCCACTGTGCTGACATTTCTTCTTCTCATATCTTGCTGAAGAACGGATAGAACTGGTCTCGACGTCAGCCTTAAGTGCTTCTGTCGATGTCAGGTCCTGCGGATTTGCCGTTTTTAAATTGCTTGATGGTGCTGATGATCTCTTCCTCCGTAGGAGCGCAGCATTTGATTGGCAGATCAATTGTAGCTGGTGGAATCTCCTGTGAGTCCGCATGAGCTGGCCTGGTGAGAAGCTCCTGGAAGTGCACAATCGACCTCTTCTACTGCCCTTTGTTACACCTCCATTTCTGTCCCTGACTGGCCTCTTTGGCTTGGCAAACGTTCCTGCTTATCTCTTGGTGATGGAGGACAGGTCCTTAGTTCTATTTTGATAGGCTGCGTCTTCCGCCTCTGTTGCAAGCGTCTCTATGTGGTTCATGTTTTCTGCTCTAATACTTCGCATGACGCTCCTATTTGCTACGGTGTACTATTCTTGTGCTTTCAATTTTGCGGCTCGTGGTTTGCTGTTGTTGACACTTGCCTTCTTATCTCGTCTTTGCCAAACTTTCTGAAGCGTCTCTGCTGATATCCACTCCTTGTGGGTGTACGACTTGGAGCCCGGTACTTCTTGGCATGTTTAGGTCACTGCTACTTTCACTTTCTGCCACTTCTGCTATATCGTCTCTTCTGCAGGCTCCTCTAGGACCTGGAACTTGTTATAGAGAGTGTCTTTGAACTTTTCTTTCTTCCAGATGTCGTACATGTCTGACGACGCGCGGATCGCTTAAAAACATTGTACATCTTTATAAGCTGAAATGACCGACTAATTAAAAAGGCGCAATGGTTTGAACACCGAAGTTTTGTTTTAAGGTGTGTTTGTTTGGTTGCGATTTCACGTAATAATACTTCAGCTTTTGAGTTCTAATGCTTCGATCTGCCAAGATACCATATTGGGTGGCATGCTTAAAATGCAGGAAAATCTCTGAGCATACACCTTTTTAATTAACTGGTATTCTTGCCTATCAAAATCATAAAACTAAACCGATCTGACAATACTCGCGTGTCCCTAAAATAGAATGCTGTTTTTTTTTTTACAATTCATGAATTCGATGTATAAGTTAGTGAGATATTATGCCTAGAGTTCAAACATATGCCATAATAATCAAATATTATTTAAAGCGCCACAATATTGTGATGCTTCACACTATGTGTCGTCATATTAAAAATATTATATAGTTCATTACATCTCATGCGGAAACGAGGTACAGGACGTACAACGAATATTATTACCTTATGTATAAATTATTAAGTTCAATTCCTTTAACACTCGGCCACACAAATGGCAGATGAAAAAGAATTCGGATAATCTACATCCATTTGTGTTTCAACGCATATCACAAATTCCGTATACCGATCACAACCGAGAACAAAACCAATCAAACCAAAGACATTGACGACGAACATTTCATTGGTTACTGAAGGGACATCAGAGCGTGATCTCTTATGTGCTGTAATCAGTTGCAGTTAGTATAGTTAATGGTATAGTAAGCATAGTAGCTTTAAACTGGAGAAGATTTGCATAAGATTTCGAGTAATCTTTCTTCACTGTTCTTTTTTTCAGCAAGTCTTTATTGAATATAAACTTTTTCAGTGTTTATCGATACGAAGGACAAATGATGTAACCTTTCACCATTGGCACATTCATATTTCATGTACAGTTTACCAACGTATTTGCTAAACACACACACACACACACACACACACACACACGCACACGCACACGCACACGCACACGCACACGCACACGCACACGCACACGCACACGCACACGCACACGCACACGCACACGCACACGCACACGCACACGCACACGCACACGCACACGCACACGCACACGCACACGCACACGCACACGCACACGCACACGCACACGCACACGCACACGCACACGCACACGCACACGCACACGCACACGCACACGCACACGCACACGCACACGCACACGCACACGCACACGCACACGCACACGCACACGCACACGCACACGCACACGCACACGCACACGCACACGCACACGCACACGCACACGCACACGCACACGCACACGCACACGCACACGCACACGCACACGCACACGCACACGCACACGCACACGCACACGCACACGCACACGCACACGCACACGCACACGCACACGCACACGCACACGCACACGCACACGCACACGCACACGCACACGCACACGCACACGCACACGCACACGCACACGCACACGCACACGCACACGCACACGCACACGCACACGCACACGCACACGCACACGCACACGCACACGCACACGCACACGCACACGCACACGCACACGCACACGCACACGCACACGCACACGCACACGCACACGCACACGCACACACATACCGGTTTATATCACAGAGAGAGGTCCTTTGTTCCGTACTAACACATCGAGGTCTACCCCTATTTGATGAAATATTTGAATGATAAATATAGACAGGCAACAGTTTTGGTAACTTAAACCCATGCATCAATTGTATTTTTCAATATTTTGCATTTTAAGATATGCGTATTCTACAAACATTGTGAGGTGCATACCTCGGGATGTCCCACACAGAGAACACATATATCAGATTATCATTTAGAGGTACCATCAAACATATTGTTTTTATGACGTATTCTTCACCACACAGAGGTCTACCTTAACATATAAATCAAATTAGGCCTAAATTAAATAAAATGTTTAACGTATCGCAACACCGACTTTTGGAGGTGGGTCGGTCGGTCCAATTATTTTTGTTATTTTGCCTATAAGTGTTAAGCCTCAAAATTAAATCCAGGAAGGCCCAAACAAATTGGGTCGCAGCGATTTTTCGTGGGTCCGTTGCATTACGCTTAACAAACTATTTGTTTATTAAGGCCTTTTTCAATTTTATTTAACAGTATTGTGTCTGTTGTTTTTAATGCGTATTATATTGTTTGTACGGATTAACTCATAAATATTTGTTTAAATCTATAAATATCTTAAAATATAATCCATTAGAAACGTCAGTTTAAAACAGTTTCAACATTCATTCTTCTAAAGCAAAATCATCTTGTAAGCACCAAGCATAATCACATCATATAGGCCAATCCAATGACATTAATTATGTTATGGTGTTAATTTGCTTCATTGTCAATAAGGCAGGTAGACTATATGATGCGTTGTTAATGAAATACTCCCAGACATTTTCATGACAAATAGAAGTTTCAAAGTTAGTTAACACCTAGAACAAATGTCAAGTTCATACAATATCATCTGGAAAAGATCAAATTATAGATGTATATTATAGAAAATCATTTC
>VMBQ01003002.1:13776-24865 GCA_007657795.1 Dreissena rostriformis
ATGCATTTACTGTCTATACAGGAGAACTTGGTACCTTCTCGAAATGTCATTTTAAAGCGAAGCTAGAGCGTTTTAATTGGATAATATCGTTTTTCTGTGGCTGAAAACTCCGCCTACTTGGGCAATGATTTATTTTGCGGCGAAGGTAGTACAGTTAATTGTAGATTTTTCGGCGAAGCGCCTATCGATTTGATTATTTTAAACACCTACCCCAGTGGACGTCCAGATAGAAGAAAGAGCGAGAATATGTCCTTGTTACTTAAACGTTCAATTTGCAGAAATTATTGGTCTGCTAGAAATTTAAGCACCCGGGCGAGGATTTAACGCGCAACATACGTTTCCGGAGACGTTCAAGTAACACTTTTTATGATAAACATCACATTAAAAGTAAAAACAGAAGCAGTTCAGATGATGTACTCAAAACCGTTCAGACGATGTACTCAAACAAAAACCGTTCAGACGATGTACTATTTTCTTAATTCCTCGCCACAGATCTTAAAAAGCTTAAACGACGTGCAAAACTTTGTACGACATATTCTTAGCATGTTATAACGCAAAAAAAATGTTGTATTTTTTCGTTGTTTGTCATCTTGAATAGCAAACGCGTCAAAATAAAGTGTGTTCAGACGATGTACAATTTTCATAGTTTATTGTTCCTGAATATTTGAGAAAACTAAAGAAATCTAAGAAAAACGACAATTACCGGAGAACATAAGGCGACTAAGCGGGTACTTTGCGAATAGTTTGCATTTATTTTGATATTATAAAATATGAGAATACCTTGATTTTCGTCATTAAGCGAGAGCTTGTTCCGCCATTTTGTGCCCACGATGTACTTTTGAGATCACGTGATTCCCCGCAGTGAATTCTTTTTGATATAAAATTGATGTTAAACTGTGTTCTTTATAGAAAACTGGCAAATTTCGGTAGCCTATGGCAAACATGTGTTGTTAGATAATTAAACGATTTCCCTCTTTCCATGATTTCATGACACTCTAATTTTTCGGTAGCGTTTGTTTTCTCATTTTGAAAGCAGTACTGTGTTATTAAGGTTTATCGTTCATACATTGTGTCTTCCACTGACGATTTAGTGACCGAGTACTGACCCTGAAATTCTGCCAGATGGATTTAAACGCGTAATTGTCACTGGGCAAAAAATTGTGTCCATGTGTCGTATAAACATGCAGAGAGTAGTCCAGAATTCCTAACACGGAACTGATTAACGTCCTGTTCCCTGTACACCGACGCAGTTATGTTGCCAAAGTTCTGGGGGATTTCTCTCGTATCAGCTAATAAAATATTCGAATGTATTTAATCGGGTCTGTAGGCGTTATGTAAAGGTCATTTAAGGTTTAAAGCTGGGTAAAGCAGCTACGCCGAAAAATCATATAATCATATAATGGCGCAACCATTGAAAAGCTGGATGGACAATATGAAAGAGTTGACATCCCTTCCCATGGATGTATTAATCTCAACAGCGCACAACAGACCTGACTGGAGGAGGATTTCTGTGACTTCGTCCCTTATTTACCCCCATCGACCAAATCGGTCAAGGGACTATTGATGATGATGATAATTATGATGATAATGATGATGTTGATGATGATTATGATGATGATGATTATTATGATTATGATGATGATGATGATGATGATGATGATGATGATTATTTTTATTATTATTATTATTATCATTTTTATTATTATTATTATTATTATTATTATTATTATTATTATTATTATTATTATTATTATTATTATATACAGGTTTTAACCTATTAAGTTTTATGACTATCCATATTTGCTATTTAAATTTACGGAAATTCCCGAACAAATCATTGGATGATTAAAATAACGTTAGTACGATTGGTCGATTTTGTAATGAATTATTATGACGTCACAACAAACGACGTCATTGGCGTTATTGTCGTTAGTAACGAGCTAAGCGATAAAGCATACAGACATTCCAACACATATTTCAATATTTAAAGAAAGAAAAATGTACGATATAGCACTGAACCAAGAGACGCGCACCTTATTCCAGCTTACCCCAGTGGGAAGGTATTTCGTAAGCCATGGTGGCTACCCGGCTTATGTTAACGATATGATAATGCCCATGATTGTGAAACTTGCTGTAGAACTAAACGAAACAGGGGTTCAATGCAGCGAGATGTTCGACATGGTACGCCGCGGTGTGCAAAATTACGTACTCGTACAGGCGACAAACGAAGGATTCCTGTGTGCAAGGCCGCGTCGCACAAATAGACGCAAGTTCTTCGTAGATCTTAGACTATTAAATATATGGTGTACAGGTGAACTTTGTTTGATAAACTTGAGCTCGCTGATGGCCTTCTGATATTTGTAAGTAAGATACAAGTTCAAATGTTTTGTTTCAATTTATCTATGCTATATGTACCGTTTTTTTTTATCTTTAAACTTTTTGTATCTAAATGCCTTTTTGATGTTTGTAGGTTTCGTTTAATTTATGATCGCAAATATTCATATCGAAATATATTAAAACCTCAATATGGACAATCTGTATTGTCTGGTATAATTTTCGAAGTAGCGAAAATACAGTCACCACTCCCAACCCTGGATTATAATTATAAAAGTGTTGCTTTAAAAGTGCCTTTGAATATATAAATGTGCAAGTTCATAGAACGCGATATGATATACATTGTTAAATACGAGACCAATGCTCTCGGGTTGTACAGGGGAACACACAAATGTATCGCTTTCGGGACATAATTGTGAAAATTGTAAAATATCGCTGCAGAACGCAATGCTGCATCCGAATAAGCCAATGCAGGATCGGAATTGTTCATTCGAGCCAGCAGACCGGACGATTTTTAAACAATTTATCGGATATGAATATAGGTAAAACCTGTGTCAATTAAACCGCTACGCCGAAAATATTACATTTTTGTTGGATCCGCGCGAGATAATTATCCAGAATAAAAACTTCCGATTTCAATAAAAAAGAGTACATTAAGCATCGTACCTTGGTAAATGTTGCTTATTAATTATCGGTTGGCTCCAATCTAGTGATTTCTCCATATATGTTTTGAAACTATAATTGAATATATTATTTTAATGCAAAGGGACGTATATTCAATCATAGTTTCAGCGCGAGATCTCAGGAACCACGAACTTAAATTAAACGAAACTCTTTTGTTGCATTAAGCGGATACTCTCATATTGTCAACTTGCTTATTTCGTTTTATGCGAAATATAAAATATTATACGTTCGGCTTGCTTTGTTTCTATAACTTAGTCATAAATGTGGAGATTTTTATTGCACCTAGCAAACACTAGTCTTCGTGCTTTGTACAGGGGAACACAGAGCCCGTTTGTAGCGCTATGAACTAGAACCTAGAATAAAGGTCAAAGTCATTCATATACACCAAAGATCAAAATTGAATCTTTGCTTGACTGTTCTAAACTTGCAGTATATTATACAATTTCCTGGTGCAGTTAGCATAAAGAACAAATGAACAAGGTGCAGATGTCAATGTCACACTTCGAGTCAACAAGTTTAAATCAGCTTTGTTCTTGTCCGAACTTTCAGTTGCTCATCTAGATGCCAGAAGTATTCAATAAATTGATATCGATGTTTGCCTAAAGGTGACGGACATAGATCAATGGTCACTATCGTACTAAAGGTCACTCGTCGAAATTGACCCTATGCTTTTAAGCAATAAATAATTATCAATGGGAATTTTTAATTTTTCACACAAATAACGGTAACATCAACATGACTCTCGTATGGTTTGGAATCTGGGGATATTTATCTAAGACTTTGATTGAACTTATAATGATGTTACCACTAATAGCGGAGAATGTATAATGAATAGCTCTATATATCAACAGTTCGTTAAGAGAGGCCAATACCCCGTGAATCTTACATTTAATTTTACTCTTATGACAGCAATATAGCCAACGTCATTAAATGGTGTGTTGTACATTCGTTAAAACTATGACTGCACTGTTTTGTCAGCGCTACTGTTTTCTGACCAATAAACGTTCAAAATTACGCGGTTACCTTAGTAAACCTAAACAACTTTAGGAATATCGATCATTTTCATGTGTAATACTCTCGGACATTCCTTTGCATTATTGATATCTCGTATAGAAAAGCTGTTGTAAACTTACAGGTCCTATTCAAGAATTGAATCATTCAAAACAGTTCCGGCTTTCGATGGCTGCCTCGTTTGCTAAACAGACGGCTAACTCCGAGAAGAATATGTCAAATGGTGAGGTTGACAGGTATCTAGCCTCAGCTGAGCAGAGTCACACTGATGACATGACCGTGGGTGATAAAAAGTGCTTGAATGAAAACCGTTTTGATGACAAAAGTCTGGCTGGTGACAGCATGGGGGATTGGCTGATGGCAAGGGCCTGGCTGACTACCAGGGAGTGGCTGATGACAAAAAGCTGGCTGACGAAAAGGGAATGGCTGATGGCAAGGGTGTGGTTAATGACAATGGAGTGGCTGATCACACGGGCATGGCTGATGGCAAGGGAGTGGCTGATGACAAGGGCATGGCTAATGACAAGGGAGTGGCTGATGACAAGGGCATGGCTGATGACAAGCAAGTGGCTGATGACAAGGGAGTGGCTGATGACAATGGGGTAGCTGATGACAAGGGCATGGCTGGTGACAAGGTGTGGCTGATGACAAGGGAGAGGCTGTTGGCAAGGGCATGATGAATGACAAGGAATTGGCTGATGACAAGGCAGTGGCTGATGACACTTGAGTGACTGTTGACAAGGGCATGGTCGATGACAAGGGAGTGTTGATGACAAGGGAGTGGCTGATGACACTGGAGTGGCGGATGACAAGGGGCATGACTGATGACAATGGTGTGGCTGATGACAAGGGTGTGGCTGATGACACTGGAGTGGCTGATGACATGGGCATGGCTGATGACAAGGAAGTGGCTGATGAAATGAGCATGGCGGATGACAAGGGCATAGCTGATGACACTGGAGTGGCTGGTGACAAGGGTGTGGCTGCTGACACTGGAGTTGCTGATGAAAAGGGAGTGGCTGATGCCAAGGACATGACTAATGACAGTGAAGTGGATGTTGACAAGGGCATGGCTGATGACAAGGGAGTGGCTGATGACAAGGGAGATGCTGATGACAATGGCATGGTTGATGATAAGGGAATGGCTGATGACAAAGGAGCTGCTTATAACAAGGGCATGGCTGGTGACAAGGGAGTAACTGAGGACAATGGAGTGGTTGTTGACAAAGGCATGGTTAATGACAAGGGAGTGGCTGATGACAAGGAAGTGGCTGTTGACAAGGGCATAGTCGATGACAAGGGCATGGCTGATGGAAAGGAGGTGACTGATGACAAGGGAGTGGCTGATGATAAGGGAGTGGATGATGACAAGGGAGTGGCTGATGAAACTGGAGTGGCTGATGACAAGAGCATGGCCAAGGACAAGCGAGTGGCTAATGACAAGGGATTGGCTGATGAAAATGGAGTAGCTGATGTTAAGGGCATGGCTGGTGACAAGGGGGTGGCTGATGGCAAGGGAAAGGCTGTTGACAAGGGCATGATTGATGACAAGGGAGTGGCTGATGACAAGGGAGTGGCTAATGACAATGGAGTGGCTGATGACAAAGCAGTGGCTTATGACACTGGAGTGACTGTTGACAAGGGCATGGTCGATGACAAGGTCATGGCTGATGGCAAGGGAGTATTGATGACAAGGGAGTGGCTGGTGACAAGGGAGTGGCTGATGACACTGGAGTGGCGGATGACAAGGACATGGCTGATGACAAGGGGCATGGCTGATGACAAGGGATTGGCAGATGACAAGGGAGTGGCTGATGAAAAGGGAGTGGCTGAAGACATAGGAATGGCTGATGACAATGGTGTGGCTGATGACAAGGGAGGAGCTGATGACAAGGGAATGGCTGATGACAAGGATGTGGCTGATGTCATGGCTGATGACAAGGGCATGGCTGATGACACTGGGGTGGCTGATGAAAAGAGCATGGCGGATGACAAGGGCATAGCTGATGACACTGGAGTGGCTGGTGACAAGGGTGTGGCTGATGCCAAGGGAGTGGCTGATGACAAGGGCATGGCTGTTGACAGTGAAGTGGCTGTTGACAAGTGCATGGTTGATGGCAGGGGAGTGGCTGATTACAAGGGAGATGCTAATGACAAGGGCATGGTTGATGGTAAGAGAATTGCTGATGACAAGTGATCTGCTTATGACAAGGGCATGGCTGGTGACAAGGGAGTGGCTGAGGACAATGGAGTGGTTGTTGACAATGGCATAGTTGATGACAAGGGAGTGGCTGATGACAAGGAAGTGTCTGTTGACAACGGCATGGTCGATAACAAGGGCATGGCTGATAGAAAGGAGGTGGCCGATGACAAGGGAGTGGCTGATGATAAGGGAGTGGCTGATGATAAAAGGGTGGCTGATGACACTGGAGTGGCGGATGACAAGGGAGTGGCTGATGGCAATGGATTGGCAAATAACAAGGGAGTGGCTGATGACAAGGGAGTGGCTGATGGCAAGGGATTGGCAGATAACAAGGGAGTCGTTGGTGACACTGGAGTGGCGGATGACAAGGGAGTGGCTGATGGCAAGGGAGTGGCTGATGGCAAGGAAATGGGTGATGACAAGGGATCGGCAGATGACAAGGGAGTGGCTGATGACAAGGGAGTGGCTGATGGCAAGGGATTGGCGGATGGCAAGGGATTGGCAGATTACAGGGGATTGGCAGATGACAAGGGCGTGGCTGATGGCAAGGTCATAATTGATGGGAAAAGCACAGCTGATAGAAAACCACTGCAATCAGTCAAGGAAGACACCCTCAGTGACTTAACGAAGAATAAGTCGCTGCGACAAAGGCGCCCGTTCTTTAAACAAATTCGTGCAGCTTTAAGGAGGCTTTGCTGCATTCAGAAGAACAAAAACTAAGTTATAGTCAACTTATTTTTACTATTCTGCTTATTTTTTTATTTATTTTACAAATGATTGCATCACATGTTTACAAAATTGACTTTGATTGTAATGATTGAGAATTAATATTAATGACAAATAAATATATTTATCAGTATACTTATTATCTTGTGTTAATATTTTTCTTTTCAACAATACAAGAATCTGTTCACACTACATACATCTTTAAGTGCGAATTAAATTACATGATCATTTATCGCAATTTCATCAAGATCTTTCTTAAACATACATTGTATTATACAGTATACTTTTTTCTGTTAGTGCCTTGGTAGTTTAAGAGCTTTAATAATGGTATACCCGATTCTGCTCCTAAAGAACTATCTTAAAAACCTATCCCGAAGTGATATAATGTTTTGATTAACTTGTTTAACTTAAGATGTCAAGTAGGTTTCAATCATGCATTTGACGGTATTATCCTCGTAATGCTTATTAGTCTGTAGCTGTAGATGTCACATTGGGCCTAACACTAGGGAATACACAGCACGTGGTGTCAACCACAAGTTTTCACCTTAAATGATCTTTATCAACAGCCTATAAAATGTTGGGGAAATGTCCCGCCAGTAGACACGAATGAATACATTCGAATATTTCATTGGCCGATTTGAGAGAGATCACCCAGAACATCGGGCGCACCACTGCGTCTGTGTACAGTGTATAGGATGTAACACTGTTCAGCTTACAATCTACATATATATAATCAAAGCGCTGAAGTTGTTCGCTATTGCATAATCTTAGACGCAACTCAGTTTTCAAAATTATGTTATAGCTTTTTTTATCGAAAGTTTGAAATGAACACAACCCATTCAAATTTATAAAGAGTGTGTCTTAAAGCACAGGTGTGCGTGTGCACTGTTTATCTTCATATTTACGTTATAGATAACTTAGACAAAATGTGCACATTGCACAGGCTTATCTTATTTGACATGCATTAAGCCCCGTTTTCCCTAAAAGCAGCCAATATGTACAGATTTCAATGATAAACTCTCCAATGTCG
Source organism: Dreissena rostriformis (assembly GCA_007657795.1). Taxonomy (NCBI): domain Eukaryota; kingdom Metazoa; phylum Mollusca; class Bivalvia; order Myida; family Dreissenidae; genus Dreissena; species Dreissena rostriformis. The sequence goes on from VMBQ01003002.1 coordinate 21,765, forward strand.
TCGCACAAGNGGGGTCGGAGCTTTGTGACAGGGGGAATGGGTAAAAATAGCGTAACGTACTTTATCGACGGCGCTCTACTCAAGAAACCTCTTCATACCACAAATCATCTAACTTATATATCCTTTGCTCAATACAACCAAGTCAAAGACCGCCCCCATACCCTTTTCCTCATTATTTCTTAAATTCTATGTTCTTCCGTGTGCATATGTCTGTAAAGTATTCTTCAATTACCTTGTCATATTTTTGCGCACGCGTTTTCCTATATTAAAAGCCAACTTGTGGTTAACAAGTGTGTAATTGTGGAAGTGACTTATTTATATGTGGTGTTCTGAGAAAACTGGGCAAAATGCTTAAATTGTCATCCCAGTTTAGCCTGTGCAGTCCGCACAGGCTAATCAGGGACGACAATTCCCGCTTTCATTTAAATGTCTCTTCTTAGCGAAAATCCAGTTTAGGTGAAGTGTTGTCCCGGATAAGCCTGTGCGGACTACACAGGCTAATCTGATATGACACTTTACGCACAAGCATTTTGCCCAGTTTTCTCAGAACACGCCACATAAGGGTTATAACTTATAAGTGTACCTGCATTTTATGATTCAGATTGAATACACGCTATATAGAGAATAACAGGTTACTGCCTGATCGTTTTGTAATATATCAGGCGAGGCTTAGAATAAAATAACGGCGAGGGCTTGCCGAGCCGTTATTTTATTCGTGCCGAGCCTGATATATTACAAAACGATCAGGCAGTAACCTGTTTTTCTGTTTATCATACCTCTCTCTAAGTCCCCATTTTAAAAGAAATAATTAAAACAAAATCGCTACGACGCTGCATTTTTAGCGGGAATGAATATGATCGTTGACGTTTGACTTGTTACTAATGACGTCATGAGCACTTGCGCTTAATATTTGTAAAATATGTTTTTCGCTGTTTTGTTTGCTTTTTGTGTCTAAAATATAATACATCCTGGTATCAAAGTGTTTGTTTTGTTGAATCTGATTTTATTTTACTAAACATGATGACTTTATAGTTCATTCCGAGTAAAATGACTTACATCCAAACATCGACTGATTTAACAACTTCCTGTCGAACATGACGTCATCAGCATTTACACATTCATTTTAAATATTTGGAAAATACGTTTTTTGCTGTTTGTGTTGCTTTCTGTGGATAAAATGTAATACATCTTGGTATCAAATTGTTTGTTTTGATGAATCTGATTATTTTTTACAATAAAACAAAACATTGTAATTAAGTCTTAGTAGCCTCCACACATGACTGATATATGAACTTCCTGTTGACCGTGATATAAAAAAAGATATCAGGCAACAGGATATCAAGCAGATATCAATGTGGTGGTATGATAAACGATATTACAGTGCTCCAGCTAGGATATGAAAGTCCTGTTTCTCAATTATCAAGAGCACTTAAGCAAACCAAGTCGTAAAATCCCTGGGGTATATTTTTAAAATATCACATGTTATACATGTTGTTTTTTTTATAATTTAAGAAATGTTTCTATAATTAATAAAACTGGTTTCACCGTCAATTTATACAATTTGCTAAGGGTATATTACTAGTATGTGATAAAATCAACAAAGCCTGAAAGGGCATGGTGCTGCGCCCTTCCATTTAGGCCCAGTTGGAGCAATAACTGCACTTTTAAATGTATTTCACATGAAGACGGAACTATACTATCAAAGGAGTGAATGTTTCAAATTTATAATACACATTCTGTGGTGTTTTTCCCATTAAAAGTAAGATTCACTGTCACAGGGTAATGGATGTTTCTTTTAATAACACAAGCAGTTAAAGCATTGTTTCTTGTAAAGTCGTTCGTCGTAAAAGAATTTTCTCTCATTTCACGGAACACACCGGTTTAATTTTATGCAGGAAGCAAGTCTCCTGTCTATTGTAAATTGCTCAGTGTAGTGTTACCCAATCATTTGGGCAACAAGACACTGTCAAGCAATAACATTTTATGTGTGGTGTTTTTATTTTCTTGATATTCTTCTTTGCCAAAACGATGGGTGTTTAGACTTCTAATCATTGGTGACTTTCAATTACCATACAGTTGATGGAACAAGAGTATAATTCCTTGTAGAACAAATGAGCCTACAGATATACTTCTAAATTCTGTTCATGTTTTGTGTCAATTGAAAGGAACTCTTTTTAATCCTCGGGTATGCCTGTTATCTAATATACCGGAGATGTGGGTCATCATTTTATAATCATTTTCTACAATATTAAAGAAACAAAACCAGCGTATCACAGTTGACTTTATTCTCACTACAAGCAAGTTCAGTCCAACGTGACAAGGAAGCCCACAAAGAGTCAGTGAGGGCCTAGAAGATTCTCTGAGCCTTGCCCATGGTGCTCTTTATGTAGAGAGCACGCACGTTCTGCCAGTTCTTCTTGAGCAGAGAGACCAGGAAGTTGATGGCAAGGGAGATGTTCTGGTAGAGTTGGTCCTCCGTCATGGCAACGTGACCAACGCAGGTGGCCAGACACAGCACCTGGGATACAACATTGGCTATAATAACTGATAAACACATCATATAAATGGGACGGGCTCCGAGAAAAGGGGGTTTATTGCATGAGCATTAAGGGCCGTCCCAGATTAGCGTGTGCAGATGTCACAGGCTAATCTGGGATGACACTTTAGCACATGCATTAAACCCAGTCTATCAGACCCGTGAGAGCAGTAGAAAAAGGCATTCACTGGGTCTACCAAATGGGACCCTCAACTTTGTTCACAAACATTAAAATTAATCATACATTACTTTCCAGATATAATACACAAAATTCCATAAACATGTGTGGTTCCCTACTTTCTTTAGCTGGAACTTGATGGTGGCTTTTGTTTCCTCCACCTTGCCGACCATGGAGTCAGTGTGGGACATGGGGGCTGGGAACTTGCCAGCTCTGTTGAGGCCAGGGCCCAGGATCTTGGGGATCTGCTTGATCAATGTTTCAGAGGCCAGGAAAGCGCTGTATTTCCTCGCTGCAAAAGAGACATTCACAAGATCAGAGTTTACTCGAATGATAACAAAGAAACCGTAGCCTGCTATCTTGTAAGCATACACAACCCCCCCCCCC